>JAVIAB010000073.1:13455863-13743363 GCA_032433765.1 Megaustenia siamemsis
TTTATATAGAAATAGGAAAGAGCATTTCTTGTTTGACTGTAGGAAAATATAGAATTATTTAAGACTTTGAAACCTACATTTTTTTCCACCCTTGGCCTTTTGCGTGGCGAGAACCTCTAAAAACATATCTTTATCTAATTTGTTGTGTTGCTTGCTTAGCCCTTTACAACTGATTTTATCGTAATCCCACTACAATGGTACGTCTTACTACATAAGCTAACAAGAGCTGTCCCTTCGTACTCTAGTTTAAAAAGCCCAGGCGTTCGTTTGGTGTACGCTTTAATACCCTTACAGTTTATACATTCTGTTTTGCTAGTATGTTCATCGCAGCAATGGGTGTATGGAGGTCGCCTAGTGTGTAATAAGGGCTGTATAGGGGTCGGCTAGTATGTCGTGATGGGTGTACGGAGGTCGTCTAGTGTGTCATATTGGGTGTATAGAGGGCGTTTAGTGTGTCATGATGGTTGTATAGGGGTCGTCTAGTGTGTCATGATGGTTGTATAGGGGTCGTCTTGTGTGTCATGATGGTTGTATAGGGGTCGTCTAGTGTGCCGTGATGGGTGTACGGAGGTCGTCTAGTGTGTCATATTGGGTGTATAGAGGGCGTTTAGTGTGTCATGATGGTTGTATAGGGATCGTCTAGTGTGTCATGATGGTTGTATAGGTGTCGTCTAGTGTGCCGTGATGGGTCAATGGAGGTCGGCTAGTATGTCGTGATGGTGTACGGAGGTCGTCTAGTGTGTCATATTGGGTGTATAGAGGGCGTTTAGTGTGTCATGTTGGTTGTATAGGGGTCGTCTAGTGTGTCATGATGGTTGTATAGGGGTCGTCTAGTGTGCCATGATGGGTACATGGAGGTCGGCTAGTATGTCGTGATGGGTGTACGGAGGTCGTCTAGTGGGGTATGATGGTTGTATGGAGTCGTCTAGTGTGTCATATTGGGTGTATAGAGGGCGTTTAGTGTGTCATGATGGTTGTATAGGGGTCGTTTAGTGTATCGTGAGGGGTGTATGGAGGTCGTCTACTGTGTCGTGAGGGGTGTATGGAGGTCATCTGGTGTGGTATGTAGGGTGTATGGAGGTCATCTAGTGTGATATAAGGCTGTATGCCGGGCGTCTAGTGTGACATGAGGGCTGTATACCGGTCGCCTAGTGTGGTATGTGTGGTGTATGGCGGTTGTCTGGTATATCATACTTTAATCAACCAATAAGAAAAATGAAGGAACATTACATTCAACATTACTTATCTTAACTACTTTACATCAATACAGTTGAATAACGTGTTATCGTTAAGTCTTACCATACTTTAAGAGAAAACATTCAAACTTACAGTATAAAATATAGTCTCAATCATCTACACTGAATATAACCTATTATCGATAACCCTTAACATACTTTAAGAGAAAACAAGCCAACTTACGGTGCAAAACTCCGCTAGACTGAGTGTAGTATGACTTCCTTGAATCAATCAAACTTATAACGCAGTCTAGTTTAAATATAGCCTGGTAAGAAATGAATAAATTAGCCAATCAGCGAGTGACTATGCCAACATCGACTGATACCTGGATCAACCAATCAGAGAAGAGTATTAACATAGGAGGCGGGGCGAAGAAATGGCTGACAGGTGGATTAACCAATCAGAAAAGCGCGTTAGCCCAAGCGTAGGTAGTGGCTGTCGGGTCAGCAGTGGGGGAAAAATGCGGGGTGGTGGATTACTTGAACTCGTTTTGACCCCTGAGGCAATTCCAGAAGAGTTCTATGACCTCATTTTGACCGCTGAAGGCTTTAATACCAATGTTTTCCACTTCAACGAACGACATACATCATTAAAGGTGATTACTTCAGCTCTTAGACTTTGGAGTTCCATATCTTTATCACTTGATTGAATGACAGACAACAGTAAAGATGATCATTTCAGGTAAGAAAACTTAGTTCCAAACCTAAAATTTCTACTCATAGTCACAAACTTTGATGCAAACCCTAACAATTTAGTCCCAAAGTGATACTAGTTCGACACGACAGTCGCAAATGTTATATGCAAAGTCAAAGTTTGTCAAAAAGATAACCTAAACTCAAATAGTTAGACACAAAGCCCAACAATTTATATGCAAAGTCTAAAAAAGTTACTCTAAAAGACAACTAATGTAATACTTAACCCCAAAATTTCGTCGCATAACCAAACAGTTGAACTCAAAAGCCTAAAAATTTAGTCCAAAGTGATACTAGTTCGACACAAAGTCGTAAATGTTATATGCAAAGTCCAAAAGTTTGTCAAAAGACAACCTTAACTCAAAATAGTTAGACACAAAGCCCAACAATTTATATGCAAAGTCTAAAAAGTTACTCCAAAAGACAACTAATGTAACACTTAACCCCAAAATTTCGTCGCATAACCAAACAGTTGAACTCAAAAGCCTAAAAATTTAGTCCAAAGTGATACTAGTCCGACACAGAAGTCGTAAATGTTATGCAAAGACCAAAAGTTTGTCAAAAAGACAACCTTAACTCAAATAGTTAGACACAAAGCCCAACAATTTATATGCAAAGTCTAAAAAGTTACTCCAAAAGACAACTAATGTAACACTTAACCCAAAATTTCGTCGCATAACCAAACAGTTGAACTCAAAAGCCTAAAAATTTAGTCCCAAAGTGATACTAGTTCGACACAAAAGTCGTAAATGTTTATGCAAAGACCAAAAGTTTGTCAAAAGACAACCAAACTCAAATAGTTAGACACAAAGCCCAACAATTTATATGCAAAGTCAAAAAGTTACTCCAACAACTAATGTATATGCAAAGTCCACCAAAAGTTAACCCAAACCGACAACTAAAACACTTAACCCCATTCGTACAAAAATTTCGTCGCAATAACCAAACAGTTGAACTCAAAAGCCTAAAATTTAGTCCAAAGTCGTAATTGTTCGACACGAAAGTCGTAAATGTTATATGCAAAGTCCAAAAGTTTGTCAAAAAGACAACCTAAACTCAAATAGTTAGACACGAAAGGTCAAAAAAGTATATGCAAAGTCCAAAATGTTACGTCAAAAGACAACTAATATAACAACAAGCCCTAAATTTCGTCGCGTAACCAAAAATTGAACTCAAAACCCTACAAAATTTAAACCCAAAGGCAAATATTTAGACACGAAAGACCAATAGTTATATTCAAAGTCCAAAAGTTTGTCAAAAAGACAACCCAAACTGAAAAGTTTGTCAAAAAGACAACCCAAACTCAAAATAGTTAGACATGAAAGGTCAAAAAGGTATACTCAAAGTACAAATGTTACTTCAAAGACAACTAATATAACAACAAGCCCCAAAACTTCGTCTCATAACAAAAAGTTGAACTCAAAAACCTAAAAGTGTCCACTTATCAACCAAAGTCTTAATACAGCTGAGAAAACCCTAAAAATAATTACATTTACTAAAAATGTTGCCCTTGATGATAGTTGCGACTGTGTCTAAATCATTATTGAAAATATTCATAGAACTCTAGTAAAACCAAACACACTAAAACACCCATTGAAAGAATGAACTTAAAGTTCACGCCGGGTGTCCGGTTAGCGCAATCGATAGGCGGTTGGCTTACCACGGCAACAGCCGGGGTTCGTACCCTGGCGAGACACCTGGGTTTTACTAATTCCCTAAAAATTAGTACCTCTGAAGTCGGAGTAAATCTGCCTGCATGGCGAGGGCATCCTGTAATGGGATAAAACAGACTTTACACGCAAAATTCAGTCCCACAAAATTGAGTGGGTGGGACTTCGTCAGAGGTCAAAAGCTGACGAAAGCGAACGAACGAACGAAGTTCACGCCCCTGTCACAACTCTGCTAAGAAAAGTACTGCAAAGCATGAAAGTTATGTCCCCTGCTATAACTCTACTAACGAAAGTATTACCAAACACGTAGGTTACACTCCTACCATACCCACTAAGAAACAAAGATTTTGCTTAAAATACCACATTTATGATAGTTACGCACTTGACCCTTTATGAGGGGACGCCCATGAAACTGTTAGAAATAGTAAATTTACACTCTAGGGTTACTCAAAACTTATTTTAGTCATCCACATAGCAAAATTTGCTTAAAAAAACACTTTTATGGTTGTTACCCCCCTTGTCCATTTTTGGCGGTTACGCCCATGAAACTGTTAAAAATAGTAAATTTAACATATAGACATACCCCAAACTTATATTAAGCATCCCCATATCAAGAATTTACATAAAAACAACGTTTGAAATTACTACCCCTGTACCCATTTTTGGCGGTTACGCCCATGAAACTGTTAAAAATAGTAAATTTAACATATAGACATACCCCAAACTTTATATTTAGCATCCCCGTATCAAGAAGTTACATAAAAACAACTTTTGAAATTACTACCCCTATACCAATTTTTGGCGGTTACGCCCACGAAACTGTTAAAAATAGTCAATTTAACATATAGACATACCCCAAACTTTATATTAGCATCCCCGTATCAGGAATTTACATAAAACACCTTTTGAAATTACTACCCCTGTACCCATTTTTGGCGGTTACGCCCATGAAACTGTTAAAATAGTCAATTTACACTCTAGACATATCCCAAACTTTATATTAAGCATCCCCATATCAAGAATTTACATAAAAATCACTTTTGAAATTACTACCCCTGTACCCATTTTTGGCGGTTACGCCCATGAAAACTGTTAAAAATAGTCAATTTAACATCTAGACATACCCCAAACTTTATATTAAGCATCCCGATATCAAGAAGTTACATAAAACAACTTTTGAAATTACTACCCCTGTACCCATTTTTGGCGGTTACGCCCATGAATTCGATAAAAAATTGAAATTTAACCTATTGGTATACCTCAAACATAATATTTGACACGCCCATGTATCAAATTTACCTGAAAAATCAACCAAAAATTAGTAGTATAGTATGTCATTTACATGTAAGGGTAGACTCTCATATAAGAAAAAACGGTAGACTCTCATATAAGGAAAAACGGCACCAAAAATGTGCTTCCTTGTACGGGTAGACTATTTATATAAGGATTTAGGTGCTTCTGGAAGCACTTTCCACGGTCCTAATTGACATACTATACTACTAATTTTTGGTTGATTTTTCAGGTAAATTTGATACATGGGCGTGTCAAATATTATGTTGAGGTATACCAATAGGTTAAATTGCAATTTTTTATCGAATTCATGGGCGTAACCGCCAAAAATGGGTACAGGGGTAGTAATTTCAAAGTTTGTTTTATGTAACTTCTTGATATCGGATGCTTAATATAAAGTTTGGGGTATGTCTAGATGTTAAATTGACTATTTTTAACAGTTTCATGGGCGTAACCGCCAAAAATGGGTACAGGGTAGTAATTTCAAAAGTGATTTTTATGTAAATTCTTGATATGGGGATGCTTAATATAAAGTTTGGGATATGTCTAGAGTGTAAAATTGACTATTTTTAACAGTTTCATGGGCGTAACCGCCAAAAATGGGTACAGGGGTAGTAATTTCAAAAGGTGTTTTTATGTAAATTCCTGATACGGGGATGCTTAATATAAGTTTGGGGTATGTCTATATGTTAAATTGACTATTTTTAACAGTTTCGTGGGCGTAACCGCCAAAATTGGTACAGGGGTAGTAATTTCAAAAGTTGTTTTTATGTAACTTCTTGATACGGGGATGCTAAATATAAAGTTTGGGGTATGTCTATATGTTAAATTTACTATTTTAAACAGTTTCATGGGCGTAACCGCCAAAAATGGGTACAGGGGTAGTAATTTCAAACGTTGTTTTTGTAAATTCTTGATATGGGGATGCTTATATAAGTTTGGGGTATGTCTATATGTTAAATTTACTATTTTTAACAGTTTCATGGGCGTAACCGCCAAAATGGGTACAGGGGTAGTAATTTCAAACGTTGTTTTTATGTAAATTCTTGATATGGGGATGCTTAATATAAGTTTGGGGTATGTCTATATGTTAAATTTACTATTTTTAACAGTTTCATGGGCGTAACCGCCAAAAATGGACAAGGGGGTAACAACCATAAAAGTGTTTTTTAAGCAAATTTTTGCTATGTGGATGACTAAAATAAAGTTTTGAGTACCCTAGAGTGTAAATTTACTATTTCTAACAGTTTCATGGCGTCCCCTCATAAAGGGTCAGGGGCGTAACTATCATAAATGTGGTATTTTAAGCAAAATCTTGTTTTTCTTAGTGGGTTATGGTAGGAGTGTAACCTACGTGTTTGGTAATACTTTCGTTTAGTAGAGTTATAGCAGGGACATAACTTTCATGCTTTGCAGTACTTTTCTTAGCAGAGTTGTGACAGGGCGTGAACTTTAAGTTCATTCTTTCAATGTGGTGTTTTAGTGTGTTTGGTTTTTACTAGAGTTCTATGAATATTTTCAATAATGATTTAGACACAGTCGCAACTATCATCAAGGGCAACATTTTTAGTAAATTGTAATTATTTATTAGGGTTTTCTCAGCTGTATTAAAGACTTTGGTTGATAAGTGGACACTTTTTAGGGTTTTGAGTTCAACTTTTTGGTTATGAGACGCAGTTTTGGGGCTTGTTGTTATATTAGTTGTCTTTTGAAGTAACATTTGGGACTTTGAGTATACCTTTTTGACCTTTCATGTCTAACTATTTGAGTTTGGGTTGTCTTTTTGACAAACTTTTGAGTTTGGGTTGTCTTTTTGACAAACTTTTGGACTTTGAATATAACTATTTGGTCTTTCGTGTCTAACTATTTTGCCTTTGGGTTTAAATTTTGTAGGGTTTTGAGTTCAACTTTTTGGTTACGCGACGAAATTTTAGGGCTTGTTGTTATATTAGTTTGTCTTTTGACGTAACATTTTGGACTTTGCATATACTTTTTTTGACCTTTCGTGTCTAACTATTTTGAGTTTAGGTTGTCTTTTTGACAAACTTTTGGACTTTGCATATAACATTTACGACTTTCGTGTCGAACAATTACGACTTTGGGACTAAATTTTTAGCTTTTGAGTTCAACTGTTTGGTTATGCGACGAAATGGTGGGGTTAAGTGTTACATTAGTTGTCTTTTGGAGTAACTTTTTGGACTTTGCATATAAATTGTTGGGCTTTGTGTCTAACTATTTTGAGTTAAGGTTGTCTTTTTGACAAACTTTTGGTCTTTGCATAAACATTTACGACTTCTGTGTCGACTAGTATCACTTTGGGACTAAATTTTTAGGCTTTTGAGTTCAACTGTTTGTTATGCGACGAAATTTTGGGGTTAAGTGTTACATTAGTTGTCTTTTGGAGTAACTTTTTAGACTTTGCATATAAATTGTTGGGCTTTGTGTCTAACTATTTTGAGTTAAGGTTGTCTTTTTGACAAACTTTTGGACTTTGCATATAACATTTACGACTTCTGTGTCGAACTAGTATCACTTTGGGACTAAATTTTAGGCTTTTGAGTTCAACTGTTTGGTTATGCGACGAAATTTTGGGGTTAAGTATTACATTAGTTGTCTTTTAGAGTAACTTTTTTAGACTTTGCATATAAATTGTTGGGCTTTGTGTCTAACTATTTTGAGTTTAGGTTATCTTTTTGACAAACTTTTGGACTTTGCATATAACATTTGCGACTGTCGTGTCGAACTAGTATCACTTTGGGACTAAATTGTTAGGGTTTTGCATCAAAGTTTGTGACTATGAGTAGAAATTTTAGGGTTTGGAACTAAGTTTTCTTACCTGAAATGATCATCTTTACTGTTGTCTGTCATTCAATCAAGTGATAAAGATATGGAACTCCAAAGTCTAAGAGCTGAAATAATCACCTTTAATGATGTATGTCGTTCGTTGAAGTGGAAACATTGGTATTAAAGCCTTCAGCGTCAAAATGAGGTCATAGAACTCTTCTGGAATTGCCTCAGGGGTCAAAACGAGTTCAAGTAATCCACCACCCCCGCATTTTTCCCCCACTGCTGACCCGACAGCCACTACCTACGCTTGGCTAACGCGCTTTTCTGATTGGTTAATCCACCTGTCAGCCATTTCTTCGCCCCGCCTCCTATGTTAATACTCTTCTCTGATTGGTTATCCAGGTATCAGTCGATGTTGGCATAGTCACTCGCTGATTGGCTAATTTATTCATTTCTTACCAGGCTATATTTAAACTAGACGGCGTTATAAGTTTGATTGATTCAAGGAATGTCATACTACACTTCAGTCTAGCGGAGTTTTGCACCGTAAGTTGGCTTGTTTTCTCTTAAAGTATGTTAAGGGTTATCGATAATAGGTTATATTCAGTGTAGATGATTGAGACTATATTTTATACTGTAAGTTTGAATGTTTTCTCTTAAAGTATGGTAAGACTTAACGATAACACGTTATTCAACTGTATTGATGTAAAGTAGTTAAGATAAGTAATGTTGAATGTAATGTTCCTTCATTTTTCTTATTGGTTGATTAAAGTATGATATACCAGACAACCGCCATATACACACACCACACTACCACCTAGGCGCCGGTATACAGCCCTCATGTCACACTAGACGCCCGGCATACAGCCTTATATCACACTAGATGACCTCCATACACCCTACATACCACACCAGATGACCTCCATACACCCTCACGACACAGTAGACGACCTCCATACACCCCTCACGATACACTAAACGACCCTATACAACCATCATGACACACTAAACGCCCTCTATACACCCAATATGACACACTAGACGACCTCCATACAACCATCATACCCACTAGACGACCTCCGTACACCCATCACGACATACTAGCCGACCTCCATGTACCCATCATGGCACACTAGACGACCCCTATACAACCATCATGACACACTAGACGACCCCTATACAACCAACATGACACACTAAACGCCCTCTATACACCCAATATGACACACTAGACGACCTCCGTACACCCATCACGACATACTAGCCGACCTCCATTGACCCATCACGGCACACTAGACGACACCTATACAACCATCATGACACACTAGACGATCCCTATACAACCATCATGACACACTAAACGCCCTCTATACACCCAATATGACACACTAGACGACCTCCGTACACCCATCACGGCACACTAGGCGACCCCTATACAACCATCATGACACACAAGACGACCCTATACAACCATCATGACACACTAGACGACCCCTATACAACCATCATGACACACTAAACGCCTCTATACACCCAATATGACACACTAGACGACCTCCGTACACCCATCACGACATACTAGCCGACCCCTATACAGCCCTTATTACACACTAGGCGACCTCCATACACCCATTGCTGCGATGAACATACTAGCAAAACAGAATGTATAAACTGTAAGGGTATTAAAGCGTACACCAAACGAACGCCTGGGCTTTTTAAACTAGAGTACGAAGGACAGCTCTTGTTAGCTTATGTAGTAAGACGTACCATTGTAGTGGGGATTACGATAAAATCAGTTGTAAAGGGCTAAGCAAGCAACACAACAAATTAGATAAAGATATGTTTTTAGAGGTTCTCGCCACGCAAAAGGCCAAGGGTGGAAAAAATGTAGGTTTCAAAGTCTTAAATAATTCTATATTTTCCTACAGTCAAACAAGAAATGCTCTTTCCTATTTCTATATAAAAAGAAGGTAGCTGATGATAACGTCTCGACTACGCCTCTAGATATTTAACTCTTTACACTACCAGCTTAGCCTAACCAGGAATCTCTAACAGTTTCACCCTTATGATTCATTTATGACACAACGCTAAGCAGACATCCAACTACCTATCTATAAATAAATGTTATCCATGTACTATATATTGACTCAATGTACTGAATGTTTTTGTAATGCTATATAATATCAATGTATGTTATACACCTATTGAGATAATAAAAGAATAAAATATATCTTTGTCTTCTGTTTTATATTGATTGTTTGTCAATGATGTTGTATATCTACTAACCTATCACTAACGATCAAGTACATAAAGAACTCCAAAGTCAGCACACACCAGACATAAACACGTCACTTCCGGTCACCGGGACTAAAGGTCAACATCCCGACACGAAATGGCATGGTTAACTCCCCTGTCTCTCATGTACATGTGGTGCGCTGCGCACCACACTATATATCTTTGTTAATTTACGGGTCAAATACTAACAGTTGGACCCTTGTATACTACTGACATACTGCAGTCATCGGTCTCTACACTCTGAGGGACATACTGGAGTCATCGGTCTCTACACTCTCAGGGACATACTGCAGTCATCGGTCTCTACATTCTCCGGGACATACTGAGTCATCGGTCTCTACACTCTCAGGGACATTCTGCAGTCATCGGTCTCTACACTCTCATAGACATACTGGAGTCTTCGATCTATACACCCTCAGGGACATACTGGAGCCATTGGTCTCTACACTTTCAGGGACATACTGGAGTCATCGGTCTCTACACTCTCAGGGACATACTGGAGTCATCGGGTTCTACACTCTCAGGGACATACTGGTGACGGGTCGGTCTCTACCCTCTCAGGGACATACTGGTGTCAGCGGTCTCTATACTCTCAGGGACATACTGGAGTCATCGGTCTCTACACTCTCAGGGACATACTGGAGTCATCGGTCTCTACACTCTCAGGGACATACTGGAGTCATCGGTCTCAAACACTCTCAGGGACATACTGGAGTCATCGGTCTCTACCCTCTCAGGGACATACTGGTGTCAGCGGTCTCTACACTCTCAGGGATATACTGGAGTCATCGGGCTCTACACTCTCAGGAACATACTGGAGTCAGCGGGCTCTACACTCTCAGGGACATACTGGTGTCAGCGGTCTCTACACTCTCAGGGACATACTGGAGTCAGCGGTCTCTACCATCTCAGGGACATACTGGTGTCAGCGGTCTCTACACTCTCAGGGACATACACTCTCAGTCATCAGTCAGTCTCTACACTCTCAGGGACATACTGGTGTCAGCGGTCTCTACACTCTCAGGGACATACTACAGTCATCAGTCTCTACACTCTCAGGGACATACTGGTGTCAGCGGTCTCTACACTCTCAGGGACATACTGGAGTCATCGTCTCTACACTCTCAGGGACATACTGGTGTCAGCGGTCTCTCTACACTCTCAGGGACATACTGGAGTCATCGGTCTCTACACTCTCAGGGACATACTGGAGTCAGCGGTCTCTACACTCTCAGGGATATACTGGAGTCATCGGTCTCTACACTCTCAGGGACGTATTGGAGTCATCTGTCTCTACATTCTCAGGGACGTATTGGAGTCATCGGTCTCTCTAACCTCTCTCTACACTCTCAGGGACGTATTGGAGTCATCGGTCTCTACACTCTCAGGGACATACTACAGTCATCGGTCTCTACACTCTCAGGGAGATACTACAGTCATTGGTCTCTACACTCTCAGGGACATACTACAGTCATCGGTCTCTACACTCTCAAGGACATACTGCAATCATCGGTCTCTACACTCTCAGGGACATACTGCAGTCATCGGTCTCTACACTCTCATACTCGGGACATACTACAGTCATCGGTCTCTACACTCTCAGGGACATACTGCAGTCATCGGTCTCTACACTCTCAGGGACTATACTACAGTCATCGGTCTCTACACTCTCAGGGGCACATACTGAGTTATCGGTCTCTACACTCTCAAGGACATACTGCAGTCATCGGTCTCTACACTCTGAGGGGACATACTGGAGTCATCATCGATCTATACACCCTCAGGGACATACTGGAGCCATTGGTCTCTACACTTTCAGGGACATACTGGAGTCATCGGTCTCTACACTCTCAGGGACATACTGGAGTCATCGGTTCTACACTCTCAGGACATACTGGAGTCAGTCATCGGTCTCTACCCTCTCAGGGACATACTGGTGTCAGTCTCGGTCTCTATACTCTCAGGGACATACTGGAGTCATCGGTCTCTACACTCTCAGGGACATACTGGAGTCATCGGTCTCTACTACCCTCTCAGGGACATACTGGAGTCATCAGTCTCTACACTCTCAGGGACATACTGGAGTCATCGGTCTCTACCCTCTCAGGGACATACTGGAGTCAGCGGTCTCTACACTCTCTCAGGGACATACTGGAGTCATCGGGCTCTACACTCTCAGGGACATACTGGAGTCAGCGGGCTCTACACTCTCAGGGACACTACACATACTGGTGTCAGCGGTCTCTACACTCTCAGGACATACTAGAGACAGCGGTCTCTACACTCTCAGGGACATACTGGAGTCACCGGTCTCTACCCTCTCAGGGACATACTGGAGTCAGCGGTCTCTACCCTCTCAGGGACATACTGGTGTCAGCGGTCTCTACACTCTCAGGGACATACTGTCAGCGGTCTCTACACTCTCAGGGACATACTGGAGGCAACGGTCTCTACCCTCTCAGGGACATACTGGAGTCAGCGGTCTCTACCATCTCAGGGACATACTGGTGTCAGCGGTCTCTACACTCTCAGGGACATACTGCAGTCATCAGTCTCTACACTCTCAGGGACATACTGGTGTCAGCGGTCTCTACACTCTCAGGGACATACTACAGTCATCAGTCTCTACACTCTCAGGGACATACTGGTGTCAGCGGTCTCTACACTCTCAGGGACATACTGGAGTCATCGGTCTCTACACTCTCAGGGACATACTGGTGTCAGCGGTCTCTACACTCTCAGGGACATACTGGAGTCATCGGTCTCTACACTCTCAGGGACATACTGGAGTCAGCGGTCTCTACACTCTCAGGTATATACTGGAGTCATTGGTCTCTACACTCTCAGGGACGTATTGGAGTCATCTGTCTCTACATTCTCAGGACGTATTGGAGTCATCGGTCTCTACACTCTCAGGGACGTATTGAGTCATCGGTCTCTACACTCTCAGGGACATATTACAGTCATCGGTCTCTACACTCTCAGGGAGATACTACAGTCATTGGTCTCTACACTCTCAGGGACATACTACAGTCATCGGTCTCTACACTCTCAAGGACATACTGCAATCATCGGTCTCTACACTCTCAGGGACATACTGCAGTCATCGGTCTCTACACTCTCAGGGACATACTACAGTCATCGGTCTCTACACTCTCAGGGACATACTGCAGTCATCGGTCTCTACACTCTCAGGGACATACTACAGTCATCGGTCTCTACACTCTCAGGGGCATATTGGAGTTATCGGTCTCTACACTCTCAAGGACATACTGCAGTCATCGGTCTCTACACTCTGAGGGACATACTGGAGTCATCGATCTATACACCCTCAGGGACATACTGGAGCCATTGGTCTCTACACTTTCAGGGACATACTGGAGTCATCGGTCTACTACACTCTCAGGGACATACTGGAGTCATCGGGTTCTACACTCTCAGGGACATACTGGAGTCATCGGTCTCTACCCTCTCAGGACATACTGGTGTCAGCGGTCTCTATACTCTCAGGGACATACTGGAGTCATCGGTCTCTACACTCTCAGGGACATACTGGAGTCATCGGTCTACCCTCTCAGGGACATACTGGAGTCATCAGTCTCTACACTCTCAGGGACATACTGGAGTCATCGGTCTCTACCCTCTCAGGGACATACTGGAGTCAGCGGTCTCTACACTCTCAGGACATACTGGAGTCATCGGGCTCTACACTCTCAGGGACATACTGGAGTCAGCGGGCTCTACACTCTCAGGGACATACTGGTGTCATCGGTCTCTACACTCTCAGGGACATACTAGAGTCAGCGGTCTCTACACTCTCAGGGACATACTGGAGTCAGCGGTATCTACCCTCTCAGGGACATACTGGAGTCAGCGGTCTCTACCCTCTCAGGGACATACTGGTGTCAGCGGTCTCTACACTCTCGGGGACATACTGGTGTCATCGGTCTCTCACTCTCAGGGACATACTGGTGTCAGCTGTCTCTACACTCTCAGGGACATACTACAGTCATCGGTCTCTACACTCTCAGGGGCATACTGGAGTTATCGGTCTCTACACTCTCAGGACATACTGCAGTCATCGGTCTCTACACTCTGAGGGACATACTGGAGTCATCGATCTATACACCCTCAGGGACATACTGGAGCCATTGGTCTCTACACTTTCAGGGACATACTGGAGTCATCGGTCTCTACACTCTCAGGGACATACTGGAGTCATCGGTTCTACACTCTCAGGGACATACTGGAGTCATCGGTCTCTACCCTCTCAGGGACATACTGGTGTCAGCGGTCTCTATACTCTCAGGGACATACTGAGTCATCGGTCTCTACACTCTCAGGGACATACTGGAGTCATCGGTCTCTACCCTCTCAGGGACATACTGGAGTCATCAGTCTCTACACTCTCAGGGACATACTGGAGTCATCGGTCTCTACCCTCTCAGGGACATACTGGAGTCAGCGGTCTCTACACTCTCAGGGACATACTGGAGTCATCGGGCTCTACACTCTCAGGGACATACTGGAGTCAGCGGGCTCTACACTCTCAGGGACATACTGGTGTCAGCGGTCTCTACACTCTCAGGGACATACTAGAGACAGCGGTCTCTACACTCTCAGGGACATACTGGAGTCACCGGTCTCTACCCTCTCAGGGACATACTGGAGTCAGCGGTCTCTACCCTCTCAGGGACATACTGGTGTCAGCGGTCTCTACACTCTCAGGGACATACTGGAGTCAGCGGTCTCTACACTCTCAGGGACATACTGGAGGCAACGGTCTCTACCCTCTCAGGGACATACTGGAGTCAGCGGTCTCTACCATCTCAGGGACATACTGGTGTCAGCGGTCTCTACACTCTCAGGGACATACTGCAGTCATCAGTCTCTACACTCTCAGGGACATACTGGTGTCAGCGGTCTCTACACTCTCAGGGACATACTACAGTCATCAGTCTCTACACTCTCAGGGACATACTGGTGTCAGCGGTCTCTACACTCTCAGGGACATACTGGAGTCATCGGTCTCTACACTCTCAGGGACATACTGGTGTCAGCGGTCTCTACACTCTCAGGGACATACTGGAGTCATCGGTCTCTACACTCTCAGGGACATACTGGAGTCAGCGGTCTCTACACTCTCAGGGATATACTGGAGTCATTGGTCTCTACACTCTCAGGGACGTATTGGAGTCATCTGTCTCTACATTCTCAGGGACGTATTGGAGTCATCGGTCTCTACACTCTCAGGGACGTATTGGAGTCATCGGTCTCTACACTCTCAGGGACATATTACAGTCATCGGTCTCTACACTCTCAGGGAGATACTACAGTCATTGGTCTCTACACTCTCAGGGACATACTACAGTCATCGGTCTCTACACTCTCAAGGACATACTGCAATCATCGGTCTCTACACTCTCAGGGACATACTGCAGTCATCGGTCTCTACACTCTCAGGGACATACTACAGTCATCGGTCTCTACACTCTCAGGGACATACTGCAGTCATCGGTCTCTACACTCTCAGGGACATACTACAGTCATCGGTCTCTACACTCTCAGGGCATATTGGAGTTATCGGTCTCTACACTCTCAGGACATACTGCAGTCATCGGTCTCTACACTCTGAGGGACATACTGGAGTCATCGATCTATACACCCTCAGGGACATACTGGAGCCATTGGTCTCTACACTTTCAGGGACATACTGGAGTCATCGGTCTCTACACTCTCAGGGACATACTGGAGTCATCGGGTTCTACACTCTCAGGGACATACTGGAGTCATCGGTCTCTACCCTCTCAGGGACATACTGGTGTCAGCGGTCTCTATACTCTCAGGGACATACTGGAGTCATCGGTCTCTACACTCTCAGGGACATACTGGAGTCATCGGTCTCTACCCTCTCAGGGACATACTGGAGTCATCAGTCTCTACACTCTCAGGGACATACTGGAGTCATCGGTCTCTACCCTCTCAGGGACATACTGGAGTCAGCGGTCTCTACACTCTCAGGGACATACTGGAGTCATCGGGCTCTACACTCTCAGGGACATACTGGAGTCAGCGGGCTCTACACTCTCAGGGACATACTGGTGTCAGCGGTCTCTACACTCTCAGGGACATACTAGAGTCAGCGGTCTCTACACTCTCAGGGACATACTGGAGTCAGCGGTCTCTACCTCTCAGGGACATACTGGAGTCAGCGGTCTCTACCCTCTCAGGGACATACTGGTGTCAGCGGTCTCTACACTCTCGGGACATACTGGTGTCATCGGTCTCTACACTCTCAGGGACATACTGGTGTCAGCTGTCTCTACACTCTCAGGGACATACTACAGTCATCGGTCTCTACACTCTCAGGGACATACTGGTGTCAGCGGTCTCTACACTCTCAGGGACATACTGGAGTCATCGGTCTCTACACTCTCAGGGACATACTGGTGTCAGCAGTCTCTACACTCTCAGGGACATACTGGAGTCATCGGTCTCTACACTCTCAGGGACATACTGGTGTCAGCGGTCTCTACACTCTCAGGGACATACTGGAGTCATCGGTCTCTACACTCTCAGGGACATACTGGTGTCAGCGGTCTCTACACTCTCAGGGACATACTGGAGTCATCGGTCTCTACACTCTCAGGGACATACTGGAGTCAGCGGTCTCTACACTCTCAGGGATATACTGGAGTCATCGGTCTCTACACTCTCAGGGACATACTGGAGTCAGCGGTCTCTACACTCTCAGGGACATACTGGAGTCATCGGTCTCTACACTCTCAGGGACGTATTGGAGTCATCGGTCTCTACACTCTCAGGGACGTACTGGAGTCATCGGTCTCTACACTCTCAGGGACATACTACAGTCATCGGTCTCTACACTCTCAGCGACATACTACAGTCATCGGTCTCTACACCCTCAGGGACATACTACAGTCATCGGTCTCTACACTCTCAGGGACATACTGCAGTCATCGGTCTCTACACTCTCAGGGACATACTACAGTCATCGGTCTCTACACTCTCAGGGACATACTGGAGTTATCGGTCTCTACACTCTCAGGACATGCTGCAGTCATCGGTCTATACACTCTGAGGGACATACTGGAGTCATCGGTCTCTACACTCTCAGGGACATACTGCAGACATCGGTCTCTACATTCTAAGGGACATACTGGAGTCATCGGTCTCTACACTCTCAGGGACATACTGCTGTCATCAGTCTATACACTCTCAGGGACATACTGCAGTCATCGGTCTCTACACTATCAGGGACATACTGGAGTCATCGGTCTCTACACTCTCAGGGACATACTGTAGTCATCGGTCTCTACACTCTCAGGGACATAATGGAGTCATCGATCTATACACCCTCAGGGACATACTGGAGCATGGTCTCTACACTCTCAGGGACATACTGGTGTCATCGGTCTCTACCCTCTCAGGGACATACTGGTGTCAGCGGTCTCTACACTCTCAGGGACATACTGGAGTCATCGGGCTCTACACTCTCAGGGACATACTGGAGTCAGCGGTCTCTACACTCTCAGGGACATACTGGTGTCAGCGGTCTCTACACTCTCAGGGACATACTGGAGTCAGCGGTCTCTACACTCTCAGGGACATACTGGAGTCAGCGGTCTCTACCCTCTCAGGGACATACTGGAGTCAGCGGTCTCTACCCTCTCAGGGACATACTGGTGTCAGCGGTCTCTACACTCTCAGGGACATACTGGAGTCATCGGTCTCTACACTCTCAGGGACATACTGGTGTCAGCGGTCTCTACACTCTCAGGGACATACTGGAGTCATCGGTCTCTACACTCTCAGGGACATACTGGTGTCAGCGGTCTCTACACTCTCAGGGATATACTGGAGTCATCGGTCTCTACACTCTCAGGGACATACTGGAGTCAGCGGTCTCTACACTCTCAGGGACATACTGGAGTCATCGGTCTCTACACTCTCAGGGACATACTACAGTCATCGGTCTCTACACTCTCAGGGAGATACTACAGTCATTGGTCTCTACACTCTCAGGGACATACTACAGTCATCGGTCTCTACACTCTCAGGGACATACTGCAATCATCGGTCTCTACACTCTCAGGGACATACTGCAGTCATCGGTCTCTACACTCTCAGGGACATACTACAGTCATCGGTCTCTACACTCTCAGGGACATACTGCAGTCATCGGTCTCTACACTCTCAGGGACATACTACAGTCATCGGTCTCTACACTCTCAGGGACATACTGGAGTCTTCGGTCTCTACACTCTCAGGGACATACTGGAGCCATTGGTCTCTACACTCTCAGGGACATACTGGAGTCATCGGTCTCTACACTCTCAGGGACATACTGGAGTCATCGGTCTCTACACTCTCAGGGACATACTGGAGTCATCGGTCTCTACACTCTCAGGGACATACTGGTGTCAGCGGTCTCTACACTCTCAGGGACATACTGGCGTCATCGGTCTCTACACTCTCAGGGACATACTGGAGTCATCGGTCTCTACACTCTCAGGGACATACTGGAGTCATTGGTCTCTACACTCTCAGGGACATACTGGAGTCATCGGTCTCTACCTCTCAGGGACATACTGGTGTCAGCGGTCTCTACACTCTCAGGGACATACTGGAGTCATCGGGCTCTACACTCTCAGGGACATACTGGAGTCAGCGGCTCTACACTCTCAGGGACATACTGGTGTCAGCGGTCTCTACACTCTCAGGGACATACTGGAGTCAGCGGTCTCTACACTCTCAGGGACATACTGGAGTCAACGGTCTCTACCCTCTCAGGGACATACTGGAGTCATCGGTCTCTACCATCTCAGGGACATACTGGTGTCATCGGTCTCTACACTCTCAGGGACATACTGCAGTCATCGGTCTCTACACTCTCAGGGACATACTGGAGTCAGCGGTCTCTACACTCTCAGGGACATACTACAGTCATCGGTCTCTACACTCTCAGGGACATACTGGTGTCAGCGGTCTCTACACTCTCAGGGACATACTGGAGTCATCGGTCTCTACACTCTCAGGGACATACTGGAGTCATCGGTCTCTACACTCTCAGGGACATACTGGAGTCATCGGTCTCTACACTCTCAGGGACATACTGGAGTCATCGGTCTCTACACTCTCAGGGACATACTGGAGTCATCGGTCTCTACACTCTCAGGGACATACTGGAGTCATTGGTCTCTACACTCTCAGGGACATACTGGAGTCATCGGTCTCTACCCTCTCAGGGACATACTGGTGTCAGCGGTCTCTACACTCTCAGGGACATACTGGAGTCATCGGTCTCTACACTCTCAGGGACATACTGGAGTCAGCGGTCTCTACACTCTCAGGGACATACTGGTGTCAGCGGTCTCTACACTCTCAGGGACATACTGGAGTCAGCGGTCTCTACACTCTCAGGGACATACTGGAGTCAGCGGTCTCTACACTCTCAGGGACATACTGGAGTCAGCGGTCTCTACCTCTCAGGGACATACTGGTGTCAGCGGTCTCTACACTCTCAGGGACATACTGGAGTCATCGGTCTCTACACTCTCAGGGACATACTGGTGTCAGCGGTCTCTACACTCTCAGGGACATACTGGAGTCATCGGTCTCTACACTCTCAGGGACATACTGGTGTCAGCGGTCTCTACACTCTCAGGGATATACTGGAGTCATCGGTCTCTACACTCTCAGGGACATACTGGAGTCAGCGGTCTCTACACTCTCAGGGACATACTGGAGTCATCGGTCTCTACACTCTCAGGGACATACTACAGTCATCGGTCTCTACACTCTCAGGGAGATACTACAGTCATCGGTCTCTACACTCTCAGGGACATACTACAGTCATCGGTCTCTACACTCTCAGGGACATACTGCAGTCATCGGTCTCTACACTCTCAGGGACATACTGCAGTCATCGGTCTCTACACTCTCAGGGACATACTACAGTCATCGGTCTCTACACTCTCAGGGACATACTGCAGTCATCGGTCTCTACACTCTCAGGGACATACTACAGTCATCGGTCTCTACACTCTCATAGACATACTGGAGTCTTCGATCTCTACACCCTCAGGGACATACTGGAGCCATTGGTCTCTACACTTTCAGGGACATACTGGAGTCATCGGTCTCTACACTCTCAGGGACATACTGGAGTCATCGGTTCTACACTCTCAGGGACATACTGGAGTCATCGGTCTCTACCCTCTCAGGGACATACTGGTGTCAGCGGTCTCTATACTCTCAGGGACATACTGGAGTCATCGGTCTCTACACTCTCAGGGACATACTGGAGTCATCGGTCTCTACACTCTCAGGGACATACTGGAGTCATCGGTCTCTACACTCTCAGGGACATACTGGAGTCATCGGTCTCTACCCTCTCAGGGACATACTGGTGTCAGCGGTCTCTACACTCTCAGGGACATACTGGAGTCATCGGGCTCTACACTCTCAGGACATACTGGAGTCAGCGGTCTCTACACTCTCAGGGACATACTGGTGTCAGCGGTCTCTACACTCTCAGGGACATACTGGAGTCAGCGGTCTCTACACTCTCAGGGACATACTGGAGTCAACGGTCTCTACCCTCTCAGGGACATACTGGAGTCAGCGGTCTCTACCACTCAGGGACATACTGGTGTCATCGGTCTCTACACTCTCAGGGACATACTGCAGTCATCGGTCTCTACACTCTCAGGGACATACTGGTGTCAGCGGTCTCTACACTCTCAGGGACATACTACAGTCATCGGTCTCTACACTCTCAGGGACATACTGGTGTCAGCGGTCTCTACACTCTCAGGGACATACTGGAGTCATCGGTCTCTACACTCTCAGGGACATACTGGTGTCAGCGGTCTCTACACTCTCAGGGACATACTGGAGTCATCGGTCTCTACACTCTCAGGGACATACTGGAGTCAGCGGTCTCTACACTCTCAGGGACATACTGGAGTCATCGGTCTCTACACTCTCAGGGACATATTGGAGTCATCGGTCTCTACACTCTCAGGGACATATTGAGTCATCGGTCTCTACACTCTCAGGGACATACTACAGTCATCGGTCTCTACACTCTCAGGGACATACTACAGTCATCGGTCTCTACACTCTCAGGGACATACTGCAGTCATCGGTCTCTACACTCTCAGGGACATACTGCAGTCATCGGTCTCTACACTCTCAGGGACATACTGGAGTCATCGGTCTCTACACTCTCATAGACATACTGGAGTCTTCGATCTCTACACCCTCAGGGACATACTGGAGCCATTGGTCTCTACACTTTCAGGGACATACTGGAGTCATCGGTCTCTACACTCTCAGGGACATACTGGAGTCATCGGTTTCTACACTCTCAGGGACATACTGGAGTCATCGGTCTCTACCCTCTCAGGGACATACTGGTGTCAGCGGTCTCTATACTCTCAGGGACATACTGGAGTCATCGGTCTCTACACTCTCAGGGACATACTGGAGTCATCGGTCTCTACACTCTCAGGGACATACTGGAGTCATCGGTCTCTACACTCTCAGGGACATACTGGAGTCATCGGTCTCTACCCTCTCAGGGACATACTGGTGTCAGCGGTCTCTACACTCTCAGGGACATACTGGAGTCATCGGGCTCTACACTCTCAGGGACATACTGGAGTCAGCGGGCTCTACACTCTCAGGGACATACTGGTGTCAGCGGTCTCTACACTCTCAGGGACATACTGGAGTCAGCGGTCTCTACACTCTCAGGGACATACTGGAGTCAACGGTCTCTACCCTCTCAGGGACATACTGGAGTCAGCGGTCTCTACATCTCAGGGACATACTGGTGTCAGCGGTCTCTACACTCTCAGGGACATACTGCAGTCATCGGTCTCTACACTCTCAGGGACATACTGGTGTCAGCGGTCTCTACACTCTCAGGGACATACTACAGTCATCGGTCTCTACACTCTCAGGGACATACTGGTGTCAGCGGTCTCTACACTCTCAGGGACATACTGGAGTCATCGGTCTCTACACTCTCAGGGACATACTGGTGTCAGCGGTCTCTACACTCTCAGGGACATACTGGAGTCATCGGTCTCTACACTCTCAGGGACATACTGGAGTCAGCGGTCTCTACACTCTCAGGGATATACTGGAGTCATCGGTCTCTACACTCTCAGGGACATACTGGAGTCATCTGTCTCTACACTCTCAGGGACATACTGGAGTCATCGGTCTCTACACTCTCAGGGACATATTGGAGTCATCGGTCTCTACACTCTCAGGGACATACTACAGTCATCGGTCTCTACACTCTCAGGGACATACTACAGTCATCGGTCTCTACACTCTCAGGGACATACTACAGTCATCGGTCTCTACACTCTCAAGGACATACTGCAATCATCGGTCTCTACACTCTCAGGGACATACTGCAGTCATCGGTCTCTACACTCTCAGGGACATACTACAGTCATCGGTCTCTACACTCTCAGGGACATACTGCAGTCATCGGTCTCTACACTCTCAGGGACATACTGGAGTCATCGGTCTCTACACTCTCAGGGACATACTGGAGTCATCGGTCTCTACACTTCAGGGACATACTGGAGTCATCGGTCTCTACACTCTCAGGGACATACTGGAGTCATCGGTCTCTACACTCTCAGGGACATACTGGAATCATCGGTCTCTACACTCTCATGGACATACTGGAGTCATCGGTCTCTACACTCTCAGGGACATACTGGAGTCATCGGTCTCTACACTCTCAGGGACATACTGGAGTCATCGGTCTCTACACTCTCAGGGACATACTGGAGTCATCGGTCTCTACACTCTCAGGGACATACTGGAGTCATCGGTCTCTACCCTCTCAGGGACATACTGGTGTCAGCGGTCTCTACACTCTCAGGGACATACTGGAGTCATCGGTCTCTACACTCTCAGGGACATACTGGAGTCAGCGGTCTCTACACTCTCAGGGACATACTGGTGTCAGCGGTCTCTACACTCTCAGGGACATACTGGAGTCAGCGGTCTCTACACTCTCAGGGACATACTGGAGTCAGCGGTCTCTACCCTCTCAGGGACATACTGGAGTCAGCGGTCTCTACACTCTCAGGGACATACTGGTGTCAGCGGTCTCTACACTCTCAGGGACATACTGGTGTCATCGGTCTCTACACTCTCAGGGACATACTGGTGTCAGCGGTCTCTACACTCTCAGGGACATACTACAGTCATCGGTCTCTACACTCTCAGGGACATACTGGTGTCAGCGGTCTCTACACTCTCAGGGACATACTGGAGTCATCGGTCTCTACACTCTCAGGGACATACTGGAGTCAGCGGTCTCTACACTCTCAGGGACATACTGGAGTCATCGGTCTCTACACTCTCAGGGACATACTGGTGTCATCGGTCTCTACACTCTCAGGGACATACTGGAGTCATCGGTCTCTACACTCTCAGGGACATACTGGTGTCAGCGGTCTCTACACTCTCAGGGACATACTGGAGTCATCGGTCTCTACACTCTCAGGGACATACTGGAGTCAGCGGTCTCTACACTCTCAGGGACATACTGGAGTCATCGGTCTCTACACTCTCAGGGACATACTGGAGTCAGCGGTCTCTACACTCTCAGGGATATACTGGAGTCATCGGTCTCTACACTCTCAGGGACATACTGGAGTCATCGGTCTCTACACTCTCAGGGACATACTGGAGTCATCGGTCTCTACACTCTCAGGGACATACTGGAGTCATCGGTCTCTACACTCTCAGGGACATACTGGAGTCATCGGTCTCTACACTCTCAGGGACATACTACAGTCATCGGTCTCTACAATCTCAGGGACATACTACAGTCATTGGTCTCTACACTCTCAGGGACATACTACAGTCATCGGTCTCTACACTCTCAGGGACATACTGCAGTCATCGGTCTCTACACTCTCAGGGACATACTGCAGTCATCGGTCTCTACACTCTCAGGGACATACTACAGTCATCGGTCTCTACACTCTCAGGGACATACTGCAGTCATCGGTCTCTACACTCTCAGGGACATACTACAGTCATCGGTCTCTACATTCTCAGGGACATACTGGAGTTATCGGTCTCTACACTCTCAAGGACATACTGCAGTCATCGGTCTCTACACTCTGAGGGACATACTGGAGTCATCGGTCTCTACACTCTCAGGGACATACTGCAGTCATCGGTCTCTACATTCTCAGGGACATACTGGAGTCATCGGTCTCTACACTCTCAGGGACATTCTGCAGTCATCGGTCTCTACACTCTCATAGACATACTGGAGTCTTCGATCTATACACCCTCAGGGACATACTGGAGCCATTGGTCTCTACACTCTCAGGGACATACTGGTGTCAGCGGTCTCTACACTCTCAGGGACATACTGGAGTCATCGGTCTCTACACTCTCAGGGACATACTGGAGTCAGCGGTCTCTACACTCTCAGGGACATACTGGAGTCATCGGTCTCTACCCTCTCAGGGACATACTGGTGTCAGCGGTCTCTACACTCTCAGGGACATACTGGAGTCATCGGGCTCTACACTCTCAGGAACATACTGGAGTCAGCGGGCTCTACACTCTCAGGGACATACTGGTGTCAGCGGTCTCTACACTCTCAGGGACATACTGAAGTCATCGGTCTCTACACTCTCAGGGACATACTGGAGTCAACGGTCTCTACCATCTCAGGGACATACTGGAGTCAGCGGTCTCTACATCTCAGGGACATACTGGTGTCAGCGGTCTCTACACTCTCAGGGACATACTGCAGTCATCGGTCTCTACACTCTCAGGGACATACTGGTGTCAGCGGTCTCTACACTCTCAGGGACATACTACAGTCATCGGTCTCTACACTCTCAGGGACATACTGGTGTCAGCGGTCTCTACACTCTCAGGGACATACTGGAGTCATCGGTCTCTACACTCTCAGGGACATACTGGTGTCAGCGGTCTCTACACTCTCAGGGACATACTGGAGTCATCGGTCTCTACACTCTCAGGGACATACTGGAGTCAGCGGTCTCTACACTCTCAGGGACATACTGGAGTCATCGGTCTCTACACTCTCAGGGACATACTGGAGTCATCGGTCTCTACACTCTCAGGGACGTACTGGAGTCATCGGTCTCTACACTCTCAGGGACATACTGGAGTCATCGGTCTCTACACTCTCAGGGACATACTACAGTCATCGGTCTCTACACTCTCAGGGACATACTACAGTCATTGGTCTCTACACTCTCAGGGACATACTACAGTCATCGGTCTCTACACTCTCAAGGACATACTGCAATCATCGGTCTCTACACTCTCAGGGACATACTGCAGTCATCGGTCTCTACACTCTCAGGGACATACTACAGTCATCGGTCTCTACACTCTCAGGGACATACTGCAGTCATCGGTCTCTACACTCTCAGGGACATACTGGAGTCATTGGTCTCTACACTTTCAGGGACATACTGGAGTCATCGGTCTCTACACTCTCAGGGACATACTGGAGTCATCGAGCTCTACACTCTCAGGGACATACTGGAGTCATCGGTCTCTACACTCTCAAGGACATACTGTAATCATCGGTCTCTACACTCTCATGGACATACTGGAGTCATCGGTCTCTACACTCTCAGGGACATACTGGAGTCATCGGTCTCTACACTCTCAGGGACATACTGGAGTCATCGGTCTCTACCCTCTCAGGGACATACTGGAGTCATCAGTCTCTACACTCTCAGGGACATACTGGAGTCATCGGTCTCTACCCTCTCAGGGACATACTGGTGTCAGCGGTCTCTACACTCTCAGGGACATACTGGAGTCATCGGGCTCTACACTCTCAGGGACATACTGGAGTCAGCGGGCTCTACACTCTCAGGGACATACTGGTGTCAGCGGTCTCTACACTCTCAGGGACATACTAGAGTCAGCGGTCTCTACACTCTCAGGGACATACTGGAGTCGCGGTCTCTACCCTCTCAGGGACATACTGGAGTCAGCGGTCTCTACCCTCTCAGGGACATACTGGTGTCAGCGGTCTCTACACTCTCAGGGACATACTGGTGTCATCGGTCTCTACACTCTCAGGGACATACTGGTGTCAGCGGTCTCTACACTCTCAGGGACATACTACAGTCATCGGTCTCTACACTCTCAGGGACATACTGGTGTCAGCGGTCTCTACACTCTCAGGGACATAATGGAGTCATTGGTCTCTACACTCTCAGGGACATACTGGTGTCAGCAGTCTCTACACTCTCAGGGACATACTGGAGTCATCGGGCTCTACACTCTGAGGGACATACTGGTGTCAGCGGTCTCTACACTCTCAGGGACATACTGGAGTCATCGGTCTCTACACTCTCAGGGACATACTGGTGTCAGCGGTCTCTACACTCTCAGGGACATACTGGAGTCATCGGTCTCTACACTCTCAGGGACATACTGGAGTCAGCGGTCTCTACACTCTCAGGGATATACTGGAGTCATCGGTCTCTACACTCTCAGGGACATACTGGAGTCAGCGGTCTCTACACTCTCAGGGACATACTGGAGTCATCGGTCTCTACACTCTCAGGGACGTATTGGAGTCATCGGTCTCTACACTCTCAGGGACATACTGGAGTCATCGGTCTCTACACTCTCAGGGACATACTGGAGTCAGCGGTCTCTACACTCTCAGGGACATACTGGAGTCATCGGTCTCTACACTCTCAGGGACATACTACAGTCATCGGTCTCTACAATCTCAGGGAGATACTACAGTCATTGGTCTCTACACTCTCAGGGACATACTACAGTCATCGGTCTCTACACTCTCAGGGACATACTGCAATCATCGGTCTCTACACTCTCAGGGACATACTGCAGTCATCGGTCTCTACACTCTCAGGGACATACTACAGTCATCGGTCTCTACACTCTCAGGGACATACTGCAGTCATCGGTCTCTACACTCTCAGGGACATACTACAGTTATCGGTCTCTACATTCTCAGGGACATACTGGAGTTATCGGTCTCTACACTCTCAAGGACATACTGCAGTCATCGGTCTCTACACTCTGACTGACATACTGGAGTCATCGGTCTCTACACTCTCAGGGACATACTGCAGTCATCGGTCTCTACATTCTCAGGGACATACTGGAGTCATCGGTCTCTACACTCTCAGGGACATTCTGCAGTCATCGGTCTCTACACTCTCATAGACATACTGGAGTCTTCGATCTATACACCCTCAGGGACATACTGGAGCCATTGGTCTCTACACTTTCAGGGACATACTGGTGTCAGCGGTCTCTACACTCTCAGGGATATACTGGAGTCATCGAGCTCTACACTCTCATAGACATACTAGAGTCAGCGGTCTCTACACTCTCAGGGACATACTGGAGTCATCGGTCTCTACTCTCTCAGGGACATACTGGTGTCAGCGGTCTCTACACTCTCAGGGACATACTGGAGTCATCGGCTCTACACTCTCAAGAACATACTGGAGTCAGCGGGCTCTACACTCTCAGGGACATACTGGTGTCAGCGGTCTCTACACTCTCAGGGACATACTGGAGTCAGCGGTCTCTACACTCTCAGGGACATACTGGAGGCAACGGTCTCTACCCTCTCAGGGACATACTGGAGTCAGCGGTCTCTACCATCTCAGGGACATACTGGTGTCAGTGGTCTCTACACTCTCAGGGACATACTGCAGTCATCGGTCTCTACACTCTCAGGGACATACTGGTGTCAGCGGTCTCTACACTCTCAGGGACATACTACAGTCATCGGTCTCTACACTCTCAGGGACATACTGGTGTCAGCGGTCTCTACACTCTCAGGGACATACTGGAGTCATCGGTCTCTACACTCTCAGGGACATACTGGTGTCAGCGGTCTCTACACTCTCAGGGACATACTGGAGTCATCGGTCTCTACACTCTCAGGGACATACTGGAGTCAGCGGTCTCTACACTCTCAGGGATATACTGGAGTCATCGGTCTCTACACTCTCAGGGACGTATTGGAGTCATCTGTCTCTACACTCTCAGGGACGTATTTGAGTCATCGGTCTCTACTCTCTCAGGGACATACTACAGTCATCGGTCTCTACACTCTCAGGGAGATACTACAGTCATTGGTCTCTACACTCTCAGGGACATACTGCAGTCATCGGTCTCTACACTCTCAGGGACATACTGCAGTCATCGGTCTCTACACTCTCAGGGACATACTGGAGTCATCGGTCTCTACACTCTCATAGACATACTGGAGTCTTCGATCTATACACCCTCAGGGACATACTGGAGCCATTGGTCTCTACACTTTCAGGGACATACTGGAGTCATCGGTCTCTACACTCTCAGGGACATACTGGAGTCATCGGGTTCTACACTCTCAGGGACATACTGGAGTCATCGGTCTCTACCCTCTCAGGGACATACTGGTGTCAGCGGTCTCTATACTCTCAGGGACATACTGGAGTCATCGGTCTCTACACTCTCAGGGACATACTGGAGTCATCGGTCTCTACACTCTCAGGGACATACTGGAGTCATCGGTCTCTACACTCTCATGGACATACTGGAGTCATCGGTCTCTACCCTCTCAGGGACATACTGGTGTCAGCGGTCTCTACACTCTCAGGGATATACTGGAGTCATCGGGCTCTACACTCTCAGGAACATACTGGAGTCAGCGGGCTCTACACTCTCAGGGACATACTGGTGTCAGCGGTCTCTACACTCTCAGGGACATACTGAAGTCAGCGGTCTCTACACTCTCAGGGACATACTGGAGGCAACGGTCTCTACCCTCTCAGGGACATACTGGAGTCAGCGGTCTCTACCATCTCAGGGACATACTGGTGTCAGCGGTCTCTACACTCTCAGGGACATACTGCAGTCATCGGTCTCTACACTCTCAGGGACATACTGGTGTCAGCGGTCTCTACACTCTCAGGGACATACTACAGTCATCGGTCTCTACACTCTCAGGGACATACTGGTGTCAGCGGTCTCTACACTCTCAGGGACATACTGGAGTCATCGGTCTCTACACTCTCAGGGACATACTGGTGTCAGCGGTCTCTACACTCTCAGGGACATACTGGAGTCATCGGTCTCTACACTCTCAGGGACATACTGGAGTCAGCGGTCTCTACACTCTCAGGGATATACTGGAGTCATCGGTCTCTACACTCTCAGGGACGTATTGGAGTCATCTGTCTCTACACTCTCAGGGACGTATTGGAGTCATCGGTCTCTACACTCTCAGGGACGTATTGGAGTCATCGGTCTCTACACTCTCAGGGACATACTACAGTCATCGGTCTCTACACTCTCAGGGAGATACTACAGTCATTGGTCTCTACACTCTCAGGGACATACTACAGTCATCGGTCTCTACACTCTCAAGGACATACTGCAATCATCGGTCTCTACACTCTCAGGGACATACTGCAGTCATCGGTCTCTACACTCTCAGGGACATACTACAGTCATCGGTCTCTACACTCTCAGGGACATACTGCAGTCATCGGTCTCTACACTCTCAGGGACATACTGGAGCCATTGGTCTCTACACTTTCAGGGACATACTGGAGTCATCGGTCTCTACACTTTCAGGGACATACTGGAGTCATCGAGCTCTACACTCTCAGGGACATACTGGAGTCATCGGTCTCTACACTCTCAAGGACATACTGTAATCATCGGTCTCTACACTCTCAGGGACATACTGGAGTCATCGGTCTCTACACTCTCAGGGACATACTGGAGTCATCGGTCTCTACACTCTCAGGGACATACTGGAGTCATCGGTCTCTACACTCTCAGGGACATACTGGTGTCAGCGGTCTCTACACTCTCAGGGACATACTGGAGTCATCGGTCTCTACACTCTCAGGGACATACTGGTGTCAGCGGTCTCTACACTCTCAGGGACATACTGGAGTCATCGGTCTCTACACTCTCAGGGACATACTGGAGTCAGCGGTCTCTACACTCTCAGGGATATACTGGAGTCATCGGTCTCTACACTCTCAGGGACGTATTGGAGTCATCGGTCTCTACACTCTCAGGGACGTATTGGAGTCATCGGTCTCTACACTCTCAGGGACGTATTGGAGTCATCCGTCTCTACACTCTCAGGGACATACTACAGTCATCGGTCTCTACACTCTCAGGGAGATACTACAGTCATTGGTCTCTACACTCTCAGGGACATACTACAGTCATCGGTCTCTACACTCTCAAGGACATACTGCAATCATCGGTCTCTACACTCTCAGGGACATACTGCAGTCATCGGTCTCTACACTCTCAGGGACATACTACAGTCATCGGTCTCTACACTCTCAGGGACATACTGGAGTCATCGGTCTCTACACTCTCAGGGACATACTGGAGCCATTGGTCTCTACACTTTCAGGGACATACTGGAGTCATCGGTCTCTACACTTTCAGGGACATACTGGAGTCATCGGCTCTACACTCTCAGGGACATACTGGAGTCATCGGTCTCTACACTCTCAAGGACATACTGTAATCATCGGTCTCTACACTCTCAGGGACATACTGGAGTCATCGGTCTCTACACTCTCAGGGACATACTGGAGTCATCGGTCTCTACACTCTCAGGGACATACTGGAGTCATCGGTCTCTACACTCTCAGGGACATACTGGAGTCAGGGTCTCTACACTCTCAGGGACATACTGGAGTCATCGGTCTCTACACTCTCAGGGACATACTGGTGTCAGCGGTCTCTACCCTCTCAGGGACATACTGGAAGCGGTCTCTATCAGGGACATCTGGACACTCTACACTCTCAGGGACATACTGGAGTCAGCGGGCTCTACACTCTCAGGGACATACTGGTGTCAGCGGTCTCTACACTCTCAGGGACATACTAGAGTCAGCGGTCTCTACACTCTCAGGGACATACTGGAGTCAGCGGTCTCTACCCTCTCAGGGACATACTGGAGTCAGCGGTCTCTACCCTCTCAGGGACATACTGGTGTCAGCGGTCTCTACACTCTCAGGGACATACTGGTGTCATCGGTCTCTACACTCTCAGGGACATACTGGTGTCAGCTGTCTCTACACTCTCAGGGACATACTACAGTCATCGGTCTCTACACTCTCAGGAACATACTGGTGTCAGCGGTCTCTACACTCTCAGGGACATAATGGAGTCATTGGTCTCTACACTCTCAGGGACATACTGTGTCAGCAGTCTCTACACTCTCAGGGACATACTGGAGTCATCGGTCTCTACACTCTGAGGGACATACTGGTGTCAGCGGTCTCTACACTCTCAGGGACATACTGGAGTCATCGGTCTCTACACTCTCAGGGACATACTGGTGTCAGCGGTCTCTACACTCTCAGGGACATACTGGAGTCATCGGTCTCTACACTCTCAGGGACATACTGGAGTCAGCGGTCTCTACACTCTCAGGGACATACTGGAGTCATCGGTCTCTACACTCTCAGGGACATACTGGAGTCAGCGGTCTCTACACTCTCAGGGAGTCATCGGTCTCTACACTCTCAGGGACATACTGGAGTCATCGGTCTCTACACTCTCAGGGACATACTGGAGTCATCGGTCTCTACACTCTCAGGGACATACTGGAGTCATCGGTCTCTACACTCTCAGGGACATACTGGAGTCATCGGTCTCTACACTCTCAGGGACATACTACAGTCATCGGTCTCTACACTCTCAGGGAGATACTACAGTCATTGGTCTCTACACTCTCAGGGACATACTACAGTCATCGGTCTCTACACTCTCAGGGACATACTGCAATCATCGGTCTCTACACTCTCAGGGACATACTGCAGTCATCGGTCTCTACACTCTCAGGGACATACTACAGTCATCGGTCTCTACACTCTCAGGGACATACTGCAGTCATCGGTCTCTACACTCTCAGGGACATACTACAGTTATCGGTCTCTACATTCTCAGGGACATACTGGAGTTATCGGTCTCTACACTCTCAAGGACATACTGCAGTCATCGGTCTCTACACTCTGACTGACATACTGGAGTCATCGGTCTCTACACTCTCAGGGACATACAGCAGTCATCGGTCTCTACATTCTCAGGGACATACTGGAGTCATCGGTCTCTACACTCTCAGGGACATTCTGCAGTCATCGGTCTCTACACTCTCATAGACATACTGGAGTCTTCGATCTATACACCCTCAGGGACATACTGGAGCCATTGGTCTCTACACTTTCAGGGACATACTGGAGTCATCGGTCTCTACACTCTCAGGGACATACTGGAGTCATCGGGTTCTACACTCTCAGGGACATACTGGAGTCATCGGTCTCTACCCTCTCAGGGACATACTGGTGTCAGCGGTCTCTATACTCTCAGGGACATACTGGAGTCATCGGTCTCTACACTCTCAGGGACATACTGGAGTCATCGGTCTCTACACTCTCAGGGACATACTACAGTCATCGGTCTCTACACTCTCAAGGACATACTGCAATCATCGGTCTCTACACTCTCAGGGACATACTGCAGTCATCGGTCTCTACACTCTCAGGGACATACTACAGTCAGCGGTCTCTACACTCTCAGGGACATACTGCAGTCATCGGTCTCTACACTCTCAGGGACATACTACAGTCATCGGTCTCTACACTCTCAGGGCATACTGGAGTTATCGGTCTCTACACTCTCAAGGACATACTGCAGTCATCGGTCTCTACACTCTGAGGGACATACTGGAGTCATCGGTCTCTACACTCTCAGGGACATACTGCAGTCATCGGTCTCTACATTCTCAGGGACATACTGGAGTCATCGGTCTCTACACTCTCAGGGACATTCTGCAGTCATCGGTCTCTACACTCTCATAGACATACTGGAGCCATTGGTCTCTACACTTTCAGGGACATACTGGAGTCATCGGTCTCTACACTTTCAGGGACATACTGGAGTCATCGAGCTCTACACTCTCAGGGACATACTGGAGTCATCGGTCTCTACACTCTCAGGGACATACTGTAATCATCGGTCTCTACACTCTCATGGACATACTGGAGTCATCGGTCTCTACACTCTCAGGGACATACTGGAGTCATCGGTCTCTACACTCTCAGGGACATACTGGAGTCATCGGTCTCTACCCTCTCAGGGACATACTGGAGTCATCAGTCTCTACACTCTCAGGGACATACTGGAGTCATCGGTCTCTACCCTCTCAGGGACATACTGGTGTCAGCGGTCTCTACACTCTCAGGGACATACTGGAATCATCGGGCTCTACACTCTCAGGGACATACTGGAGTCAGCGGGCTCTACACTCTCAGAGACATACTGGTGTCAGCGGTCTCTACACTCTCAGGGACATACTAGAGTCAGCGGTCTCTACACTCTCAGGGACATACTGGAGTCAGCGGTCTCTACCCTCTCAGGGACATACTGGAGTCAGCGGTCTCTACCCTCTCAGGGACATACTGGTGTCAGCGGTCTCTACACTCTCAGGGACATACTGGTGTCATCGGTCTCTACACTCTCAGGGACATACTGGTGTCAGCTGTCTCTACACTCTCAGGGACATACTACAGTCATCGGTCTCTACACTCTCAGGGACATACTGGTGTCAGCGGTCTCTACACTCTCAGGGACATAATGGAGTCATTGGTCTCTACACTCTCAGGGACATACTGGTGTCAGCAGTCTCTACACTCTCAGGGACATACTGGAGTCATCGGTCTCTACACTCTGAGGGACATACTGGTGTCAGCGGTCTCTACACTCTCAGGGACATACTGGAGTCATCGGTCTCTACACTCTCAGGGACATACTGGTGTCAGCGGTCTCTACACTCTCAGGGACATACTGGAGTCATCGGTCTCTACACTCTCAGGGACATACTGGAGTCAGCGGTCTCTACACTCTCAGGGATATACTGGAGTCATCGGTCTCTACACTCTCAGGGACATACTGGAGTCAGCGGTCTCTACACTCTCAGGGATATACTGGAGTCATCGGTCTCTACACTCTCAGGGACGTATTGGAGTCATCGGTATCTACACTCTCAGGGACATACTGGAGTCATCGGTCTCTACACTCTCAGGGACATACTGGAGTCAGCGGTCTCTACACTCTCAGGGACATACTGGAGTCATCGGTCTCTACACTCTCAGGGACATACTACAGTCATCGGTCTCTACACTCTCAGGGAGATACTACAGTCATTGGTCTCTACACTCTCAGGGACATACTACAGTCATCGGTCTCTACACTCTCAGGGACATACTGCAATCATCGGTCTCTACACTCTCAGGGACATACTGCAGTCATCGGTCTCTACACTCTCAGGGACATACTACAGTCATCGGTCTCTACACTCTCAGGGACATACTGCAGTCATCGGTCTCTACACTCTCAGGGACATACTACAGTTATCGGTCTCTACATTCTCAGGGACATACTGGAGTTATCGGTCTCTACACTCTCAAGGACATACTGCAGTCATCGGTCTCTACACTCTGAGGGACATACTGGAGTCATCGGTCTCTACACTCTCAGGGACATACTGCAGTCATCGGTCTCTACATTCTCAGGGACATACTGGAGTCATTGGTCTCTACACTCTCAGGGACATTCTGCAGTCATCGGTCTCTACACTCTCAGGGACATACTGGTGTCAGCGGTCTCTACACTCTCAGGGGCATACTGGAGTCATCGGTCTCTACACTCTCAGGGACATACTGGTGTCAGCGGTCACTACACTCTCAGGGACATACTGGAGTCATCGGTCTCTACACTCTCAGGGACATACTGGAGTCAGCGGTCTCTACACTCTCAGGGACATACTGGAGTCATCGGTCTCTACACTCTCAGGGACATACTACAGTCATCGGTCTCTACACTCTCAGGGAGATACTACAGTCATTGGTCTCTACACTCTCAGGGACATACTGGAGTCATCGGTCTCTACACTCTCAGGGACATACTGGAGTCATTGGTCTCTACACTCTCAGGGACATACTGCAGTCATCGGTCTCTACACTCTCAGGGACATACTACAGTCATCGGTCTCTACACTCTCAGGGACATACTGCAGTCATCGGTCTCTACACTCTCAGGGACATACTGGAGTCATCGGTCTCTACATTCTCAGGGACATACTGCTGTCATCAGTCTATACACTCTCAGGGACATACTGCAGTCATCGGTCTCTACACTATCAGGGACATACTGGAGTCATCGGTCTCTACACTCTCAGGGACATTCTGCAGTCATTGGTCTCTACACTCTCATAGACATACTGGAGTCATCGATCTATACACCCTCAGGGACATACTGGAGTCATCGGTCTCTACACTCTCAGGGACATACTGTAATCATCGGTCTCTACACTTTCAGGGACATACTGGAGTCATCGAGCTCTACACTCTCAGGGACATACTGGAGTCATCGAGCTCTACACTCTCAGGGACATACTGGAGTCATCGGTCTCTACACTCTCAGGGACATACTGTAATCATCGGTCTCTACACTCTCATGGACATACTGGAGTCATCGGTCTCTACACTCTCAGGGACATACTGTAGTCATCGGTCTCTACACTCTCAGGGACATACTGGAGTCATCGGTCTCTACACTCTCAGGGACATACTGTAGTCATTGGTCTCTACACTCTCAGGGACATACTGGAGTCATCGGTCTGTACACCTCAGGGACATACTGTAGTCATCGGTCTCTACACTCTCAGGGACATACTGGAGTCATCGGTCTCTACACTCTCAGGGACATACTGGAGTCATCGGTCTCTACACTCTCATGGACATACTGCAGTCATCGGTCTCTACACTCTCAGGGACAGATTGGGGAGCAGATCCGAACACTGCGTATTCGACATGCAAATTCGATGACATATCCGCTAACAAAACTTTACATTCATGTAACGTAACATAACATGACGTAACGTATTGTAACACAATACAATACAATACAATACAATACAATACAATACAATACAATACAATACAATACAATACAATACAATACAATACAATACAATACAATACAATACAATACAATACAATACAATACAATACAATACAATACAATGCTACACAACATGACACGACGTAATGTAATGTGGATGGTGCTGGTGCTGTGCTGGTTCTGATGATATGCTGTGGCGTGACGCGATGCCAGTGACGTTACGTGACGTGACGTGACGTGTCGTGACGTGACGCAACGCAACATGACGTGATCGACGTGATGTTATGTGATGTGATGTGATGTGATGTGATATGATATGATACGATACGATACGATACGATACGATACGATACGATACGATACGATATGATACGATATGATATGATATGATATGATATGATATGATATGATATGATATGATATGATATGATATGATATGATATGATATGATATGATATGATATGATATGATATGATATGATAAATCTTGACATAGATATATTATTATATTATATCGTCATTGTTTTTTTCTGATGATATTTTGCTGCTACAAATCTATATATAAATAGTTAAAGTGTTTACTACCACTATCATGTCACGCGTAATATCATATTATGGCATACCGCCTATATCTACCATGACATAACATTTCATATTGTCAGAACATATTACATCATACCACGTTATATCATACACCATTGAATAAAACAAAAATAGATCAAGCTAGTCTTACTTTTTCTGTTTATTATCGAATATTCTGACGTTGTTTATTTTGTTGTATATCGAAGTTTGTTGTATACAACGATGTAGCGTAAATTACGCCAAGGGCACGCCTTTTTCAATACAAGCAGCGAAAAAGAAGGAGAAAGGCGTAAAAAGTAACCACCCCACGCCCCAGATAATAGAGGAAAGAGCCAGAGACTATTTCTTCTGAATTCCTGCCGCGTGCTGCAGTTTGCTCATGTGTGTTCTCGAGTGATGTTTTCCAACGTAAAATAACGGCAACGAGGCAGTCTATCGGCAAAAAAGATTTACGTGTTTTCTCCATCAGCACGGGGCTTGCATCTCGTCTACCAGGGAACTCATCCTCAGCGTTCATCGCATCTGCTCAGCCTCTGACAAGATGGTTCAGCTTGGCTAACGTCTACCAGATGTCGTGAGGCTGCCAGCGGGAATGTCGATGTGTGCCTGTCGTATGCGCCCTTGACTCGAGAGGGACCCGCATGAGAAAGGATGGAAGATGGGACCACTTTGGTCGGTACAGGCAGCATTCCGGAGAAAGAAAAAGAGGCGAAACGTGAAATTTGCTAGAGCCAGTCTCGTCTACCTATGTCAGCCTGAGGGGTCTCGGTGATGTGTTTTTCTTTACCTTTTGTAAAGTGATATCTTCTTTAACAGAGTAACACAAATATTCCCTCCCTCAAGCTCGTTCTTTTGCAGGCGTTTACCGTAAATAACAATAAACAAACACACGTAAATAAAACTGTTCTTGATTGTGTTCTTGTTATGATGTTATCACTCTGACTGTGAACAAAGAACATGTCAATTTGTTCACTTTTTAAAAAAATATGGGTCCCTGTACCTTTCAAACACAAGAAGAAGGTGTTGAAGTTGAGAATGTCAACAATCGAAAATTGTAAGGAGCAGGCTATATGTCGCTGCCGGGGAATACATTTTTAAAACTGAAAATTCTTAATATCTTTCATAAAAATTGTGCTAACTTTCTCAAAGTTCTCACTGAAAAATATCGCCGGTGTTGTGGAGTTCGTACATTGTGTTGAGAACGTCCAGTATCACCAGGAAAGTGAATGAGGTGCTAAAGATCATTATCCAGTTATTGTCGTGCTGCTCCTAACAGAACTTTTCCAGTTATTGTCGTGCTGCTCCTAACAGAACATTATCCAGTTATTGTCGTGCTGCCCCTAACAGAACATTATCCAGTTATTGTCGTGCTGCCCCTAACAGAACATTATCCAGTTATTGTCGTGCTGCCCCTAACAGAACATTATCCAGTTATTGTCGTGCTGCTCATAACAGAACATTATCCAGTTATTGTCGTGCTGCTCCTAACTACAGATATTTCTTCTTAGCGATCATCAGTTCAAATCTGATGGATTGTTTCGGTGAAACGGAACCATACAGAGCACCCAATCCCCATACAAGTAGAATGTTAAGTTCGGAGTTATGTGTATACACTTCATAACGATTTGTGGACAAGTAGAACAACTTAAAACCACGGATAAACTGACTTTTTTGTCTATTAGGCGCAGATTTATTCCTAAAAGAAATTAATTACCAACTAGAGGGCTGGTTGGTCTCGAGGCAAGAAAGTCGCCGGTCGATAGAGAGGAGACAAATAATAATAGATGAATATTTTTAAAAGCGAATCAATTCTGAGGAAGAGGTATATTTACAGGAGACAAATAATAATAAATAAATATTATTATATAGGGAAACTTCCGAGGCGATATATTTATATATATATATAGGGAAACTTCCGAGGCGATATGTATATTTACAGCAGTTGAAAAAATGACAAATAATCAAGAACAGAAAAAAAAACAAAGAACAATATATGGACCGAAACAGGATCGAACCCGTACTCAGTGGCGCAGCGCCTTGCCACGAAGAGTTAAACGCTAGGGAACACTGCCACTCAACTAACTAAAAAATTAGCTATCGTGGACAATGTCTTTCACGCCGGTGTTCTCATGACTATAGCATAAGGCTGCGATCACAGCTCGGAAATACATTGTGTATTTGTATTTTTCCTAAAAGACAAGTATCTCCCGGACTGTTGTTGATTATCTGTCATTTTGTTCGAGCGATGTAAACATACCTTTTCCTCTGAGTTGATTCGGTCGATAGAGAGAGAGGTTGTGAATTCAAGTCCCGCCTGCACCAGTTGGGATTTGTATTTGTGATTTCTTTCTGCGGCAACCACCCCTTGACTCGGCAGCGAGGCCCGGCTTGAAACGTCAATTACTCACCCACGGCAGAAAAAAATATGAGTACCCTCGAAGACGGAATTATCTGCCTGCGCAACGAGGGACCCCTGTGCACGCGGCTGCCAGGGAAAAACAAATTAACAAGCAAAACTCAGCTCCCATTCTCCAGGGACTTCGCCAGAGGTGAAAGCTGGCGAACGCAAAACAAAAATAAAATAATGCCTACTATTTCAGCCCTCACTCGCGTTGTCTGCTCTCTTTATTTCCTAGTGCTAATTCGAAACCGGTGTCTGATTATTATTTATGTTTTCCTTGCCTCCAACGTTCTAGTTAACTTGTTATACTATTCTCTTTTAACATCAACGTCAGCGAAAACGACAGCTTAACTTGTTTTCTGGAATGTTCTCCAAGCTGTCTACATTCTTCCTTTCTTTATAATAACTCAAGGTCATTCTATCGACCTTTTTCGTTCGTTATTACGTCATTTCGGTAATTATTTTGTTTCCCCACTACTTCATACAGCCAAGACGAAAGAACACTAAAAATAACCAATGCCGAGAGGAATTGTGTTAGACGACTGACAGGAAACAACCTGAAAGATAGGATCAGAAATGAATATAGAACTGAGAAAAAAGCTAGAAGTAATTCACGGCAATAGAATACATACAAACAACATATAAATGGTTTGTCTACGTGATAAGACAGAAAGACCACAACACAACCCAATGAGCCGTCAAGAAACATTGCGAGATCACCAGACCCAGGGCCAAACACACACAAAAATGGATTGATGGAATATTAGACACAATAGGAAACATAACAGCACCAGAGTCCAACAGAAGACCAAAAGACAGCAAATTATATCTCCTCTCGACGCTGAAAGGCAAGTGAAGGGGGAAGGAAGAAGATACGGCATAATATAATATTATAATTATTTTAGCACCACTGCGGACCATGTAAACTGCCAACGAATCATAGCTGATGGATTGCATCGGTTAGATAGAACCATACAGACCCTACTCCACCTCTTCACGGTGCCTCTAATAACAGACTTAACAATCTAATCTGGCCAAGTGAGCAGGGATCGAGAGGGAAAACAACCCGGTACTCAAAAATGTCATGATGACGTCGGATATCTTGGGCCGAACAGTGAAAATATTGCAATTCTACTGACAACCACAACACGACGCATGCACGCCACGTCCTGTTGAAAACAGATAACGAAGAGATGTTTTCCTTTGGTCACATGATTTTTGGGGTAATGTGGTCGGTATTACGCCCGTGCCGCTTTACTTTCCCGAAAAAAAATCCGGTACCCATTAAAGGCTGGGTGGACCGGAAGCCGTCGGGTGGGATCGAACACTACCTCGTGTCCTCTGTAGTCCAGTTCACTAACCACTGTGCTATCGCGGCTCACTATATTATGCATAGGGAATAGAAAAGTAAAGTAAAGTACCCCCGTACAGGGAATATGGTGTTAGTGACCATAATTTTTATAGACCTTGAGCACATGCTCATTGGAATATGTGGTCGGTATTACGCCCGTGCTGCTTTACTTTTCCAGAAAAAAAATCCGGTACCCATTTAAGGCTGGGTGAACCTGGAAGACGTCGATCAGGATCAAACCCGACCTCTTGTCTTTAGTATTCCAGTTCACTAACAACTGATCTACCCCGGCTTCATGTATAGGGAGTGCAAAGCCAAAACTAGTCTATGAGAAAGGACATACCGGGACCTAGTAAGTGCTGTGCTGAATTTGGAATCGGAAAAGGTAACAAATGCAAATTGATATGAAACACAATCTACCTACCCCTCTATGTCGGTCCATTTCACCAATTTTTCAGATGTGTATTTTTAAAATGTGTTTTCTTTCTTTCTTTCTTTCTTTCTTCCATTCTTTCTTTCTTTATGTATGTATTTGTTTTCTTTCTTTCTTTCTTTCTTTCTTTTTTTCTGCATTTCTTTCTTTCTTTCATTTTTTTCTATCTGTATTTCTTTCTTTCATTCTTTATGTATTTCTTTCTTTCATTCTTTCTTTCTGTCTTTCTTTCTTTCTGCATGTCTTCTTTCTGTATTTTTTTCTTTTTTTCATTCTTTCATTCTTTCTGCATTTCTTTCTTTCTTTCTTTCTTTCTTTCTTTCATTCTTTCTTTCATTCTTTCTTTCTGTATTTCTTTCTTTCTGCATTTCTTTCTTTCTGTCTTTTTTGTATTTTTTTCTTTTTTTTCATTCTTTCAATCTTTCTGCATTTCTTTCTTTCTTTCTTTCTTTCTTTCTTTCTGCATTTCTTTCTTTCTTTCTTTCTTTCATTCTTTCATTCTTTCTTTCTGTATTTCTTTCTTTCTTTCTGCATTTCTTTCTTTCTTGCATTCTTTCTGTATTTATTTATTTATTTCTTACTTTCATTCTTTCTTTGTTTGTCTTGTCATAATAACTAATATAGAAACTCTTCCTCTATTCCTCGTCGTAATCCGTCCTTATAAGCATGTTTATTTGGTCTTGATGAATTGTGTTTTGTGTTTCTTTGCACCTTTCGGCCTTAAATATCCGACTACACCATGTAATTTTTGAGTATCGGATTGCCTTCCCTCCAGATCTCTACTCGATTGGTTGCAAAAGACTGGCTAGTCTGTTTCTGTACGCATAGCGATGAGGTAAAGTAAGTTCTCGATTGTTCTGGTTCGGCCGATCGTGGTGAAAAACTATCAGCTATGAGTCGCTGAGAGCTTCCAGCTCTGTTGTTGTCATTGGCCTTGCCTCCATTCTTTTGCTGCCGACGATTACTCCCATTTACGTCACGTCGCTATCGTAAACGTGTCTCTCTCTCCTGAATGGTTAAGTAAGGATACATTTTGTTAGAGCTTATGGCCATATAAGAGTGGCTGTTTGTCAAGGCAGGTGGCGAAATTACCTCGCTGGTACAGCGCTGTTCTTATCGCTTTTCTGACTCAGTATTCGGTAGGGGGGCAAGGTGCCCTCGACCCATTGCTTCATGACAGGTGTTCTCACACGGCAGAAAGCTGGTGTCTACGGTTGACGTACAGTGTCTGGGTTAGGCGTGACTCAAACAGAAGACAAGTTCACAAACACGTATCAGATCACTGTGCTCCACCAAATATTGTCTTTATACAGCACAGGTTGGAGAGGAAGGGGGGAAACTGGGAGGGGCTAACATTTAGATGACACATGAAACAAGAGGACACGCCCTTCTCGAAAGTCAAGACAAATTTACAACTGTATGTCTTTATTATATCAAAAATCGTAAGTACGGCTAGATTACAATTCCTCTTCTTTCCTTCGTTATTTGCCTTTCAGTGTCGAGGGGATATATAATTTGCTGTCATTTGCTTTTCTGTTCGCCTCTGCTGCTGTTATGTTTCGTAGTTTGTCTATTATTCCGTCAGTCCATCATTTTCGTGGTCGGCCTTTTAGTCTGGTGTTCTCTCAACGTTTATTGAAGGCTCGTTGTATTTTGCTCTTTCTGCCTTGTCGCGTGTTCAAACCATTTTATCTGTTGGTTCGTTATACATTCTGTGGCGGGGGTTATTCCTAGCTTTTTTCGCATTTCTTCATTTCTGATCTAATCTCTCAGGCTGTTTCCTGTCATTCGTCTAACTCACTTCATCTCAGTATAAGTTATTTTTCTTATTGTTCTTGCATCTAGGGTCCAGGTCTGGCATTGGTAGCACAACGCTGGGATGAAGATTGTATTGTATAGTGCTCGTTTTTCCAATAGAGTTATTTCAATGTTGGACAATAGTGGCGATAACTGTCCAATGATTTGACAAGCTTTATTGCATCTTGATTCTATCTCTGCTGTTTATAAATTGTCGTTTGTCACTAGACTTCCTAGGCATTTAAATTCCTCTACTTGTTTTAGTTGCCTGCCTTCTATAGTTATGTTGATGCTCTGTTTATTATTTTGCGATAATCAAGATTTCTGGTTTCTTGGTGTTGATTTTCATGTTATATTGTGTGCTTGTGCTGTTGAGTTTATTTAAATGTTCTTGTAGATCTTCTATTGTTTCATGTATTAGTGCCTGATCGTCCGCAAATAAAAGCTCGTTGATCTCCTCTGTCTCTGATGGGTTGGCTAACGTGCATATATAGTCCATATATGTAATAAATAGTAGGGGAGATAGTACACACCACTGCTTTACACATGATCTTAACTTCCAAGTGGTCTGAGAAACCTGCTGCTTGTCTGACCGGGCAACTAGTGTTGATACAAACACTTTTAATTATGTTGGTTAGATGTTGGCTTACTCTATCTGTTACATGTATTAGTTTCTGCCAGTTTTTCTCAGTTTACCCGGTCGAATGTTTTTTTCCTGGTCAATGAAAGCTATGCACACAATTTTGATTGTCTTCTGTCATCCTTTTTGCTAGTTGTTTTTATGTGAATAGAGCGTCAGTCCATTCTTTGTTCTTTTTTTTTATTCCGGAACCTCATTTGAGAATCGCTTAACTATAGTTCTATTAGTGGTCTCAGCCATTTTACAAAATTTTGGCGTATAACTTTCCTACATGGCTGAGAAGTTATATACTTCTACATTTACAGTCTCTCTTACTACCTTTAGTTATCCATATTGTACGATAATTGACTGTTGCCAGTCTTCAGTGGCTACAACAAGAAAAAAAAATAATATTAATTGCCATTTTTTACGACTTGCTCTGTCTACTGTAACACAGAAGACGTAATCTCAGATTGAAGAGCTCGCCAAAAAAAGGTAAAACTCCCAGACCAGCCTGCCGTACCTGCCGATACGCTTCGGTGATTTAATGCTTCCTTGCTGTCTTTAAGCAAACTATTGTTTGCTACATGTCTGGGGTCGATGTAGCGTGGAGGTCAGGGTGCTCAAATTGTGTTCCAAAGTTCCTCATGTCGAATCATTTTATGAAAGCATCAAATTATTTTAAAAAATTAATGCCATGAGCTTAAGATTGATCTATCGTTCGTTCGTTCGCTTTCATCAGCTTTGACCTCTGACGAAGTCCCACCCACTTGTGGGACTGAATTTTGCGTGTAAAGTCTGTTTTATCCCATTACAGGATGCCCCTCGCCATGCAGGCAGATTTACTCCGACTTCAGAGGTACTAAATTTTAGGGAATTAGTAAAACCCAGGTGTCCTCGCCAGGGTACGAACCCCGGCTGTTGCCGTGGTAAGCCAACCGCCTATCGATTGCGCTAACCGGACACCCATTGATCTATCTAGTGCTTAGCCATATCAGAGACGGATTATAACCGACATTACAGAGAGCATTCCTAAGAAAGTCCATAACTCAAGGGGTGAAGACATAACAATACAAAGCTTCTGTATACAAAGTAAAGTACCCCCGTCACGCCAAGTGGCGGCGTATAGGTAATATGGTGTTAGTGACCATAAATTTTACAAACCTTCGGCACATGATTTTTTGGGATAATGTGATCGGTATTATGCCCGTGTCACTTTACTTTCCCAGAGAAAAAAAATCCGGTACCCATTAAAAGCCGGGTGAACCGGACCGTCGGTTGGGATCGAATCCTACCTCTTGTCCTTTGTAGTACAGTTCACTAACCACTGAGCTATCGCGGCTCCCTAAGCTGCTGTATAGCTAGTGATATATATAATTCAATGTTTCTGATAATATTTTAACTCTGATAACATCTCGATCTCATGAACACATTGCGTTAGCAAGTACTTGAGTGCTTCAGGCCCTCGCCTCATTCAAACAGCTGTTGCTTGATTGGCTCATTCAATTAATAGCAACATATAACACTTATAGATGCAGTGTTCTCTCTATTGAATGAGTCACAAAGTCCCAACTAAATGAGGGAAATCTGCCTCAGACACCCAAGGTATCTGGCCATGACCTTTTGATGATCGTCGTTTGGGGATGGAACATTGGGGTAGGAAGAAGCCGTCGAAGAGCGAGAATGGCAATCATGAAAGAATTATCTGACACAAATTGGGGGATAGATGAGAGTGTGCTAAAGAAGAGTTCACATGCGGAGAGTGAACCCGGGAGGATGGAATTGCCGAGTGGGGAACAGCGATTCCCCAAATTTTGCGAAGATCAACAAACTTGAAAACCAAGCAATGAGAAATATAACTAGTGGCTTGAAATCAACACCCATTACAGAGCTGTGGGGTGGGGGGGGGGGGGAGGGACACACTTGCAACCAATTGAAGACACAAGAGATAACAGGACTCAACAAGGTGAACAATTCACAAGACTAACTAATTATCCTGTACACCAGAAAGCAAATATTTTTGAAAAATAAAAACTAAAGTTGAACATGTTTGTGGAATCGTTGAAAAGCAGATCCAACAAACTCTATAACAACAACGAAACGATTTAGCAATACCTACAAACACGCACATCGCCTCGATGTCATCATAGAAAGCAATGTCAACGCAGGGAAATAAAAGTACCAAAACTGGCAGCAAAGAAAAACAAAAACATGAAGAGTTATCAAAATCCCCATGGACACGGATGTGTCAGCAACAGACGCAACAACAACATCGTAGAAAATGGTGATCCTTCATTTTTCTGAAGTAAAATTACTTAGAACATGATATTTGCTGCAAAAGGGAAATAAACAAGCAAGTTATATTTTCATACAGAAGCTCTGACAACTGACATTCTCTTGAATGAGAAAATCAAAGAATAAAACATGACATTATTCACACATTTTATTTCGGTAGATACAGCGCAGGGGAGTTATGGAAATAAATTCCCGAATAGTTTCAGTGCAACATTCTACAAGTATTGACAACGATACAGAAGAACTGTCCTGCATGCTATCTGGCTGGGAAATTTCTGGAATTAATGACACAAACAAGCTGGCTAAGAAAAGTCGTAAACAATATCAACGAGTAAAGGGATACATATTCAATGATGCTGTAAGGCTGACGATCCGGATGAAAAGGACAACAAAATAAAATGATAATGTTACAATACGGTGAGGGACAACACGACATCAAAAATGTATTTTGTTCACACTAAACTATGCCAGATACAAGTACAACTTATGACGAGAGAGATTTGTCAGGGACAACATGGATACAGGAAACAAGAGTTACCAGAAACATCATGCATACCACAAGCTCAATGGAGCAGCTGCGAGAGCGCAATGGTTGAAACTGAACTACAAAGGACAAGAAGTCGGGGTTGACCTTGATCGACGGCTTCCGGGTTCACCCAGCCTTAAATGGGCACCACATTTTTTTACTGGGAAATTAAAGCGGCACGGGCGTAACACCGACCACATTACCTCAAAAATCACGCGCCGAAGGTCTATAAAAATTATATTCACTAACACAATATTCCCTATACACACTACTTGACGTGACGGGGCACTTTAATTTTTTTTACTTACAAGCTCAATAGAGAAAACAACAAGTAACAATTTTGAGACTGCGAATAGGTTATGAAAAATTGAAGTTGATCATTTTTTCAAGAGATCTATCTACAACAACTATGCCCAACATAATATATATTGATATATAGTAATAGTGCTATTTTGAATCTATATGAGAGTATTTGTTAGTTAACTAGTGGCTGATTGAGTGGTTGGTTGATTGTTTCCTAATTGAGTGATTGGTTGACTGTTGGTTGGTTGAGTGGTTGGTTGACTGTTGGCTGGTAGTGGTTGGTTGACTGTTGGTTGATTAAGTGGTTGGGTGACTGTTGGCTGGTTGAGTGGTTGGTTGACTGTTGGCTGGTTGAGTGTTGATTGACTGTTGGCTGATTGAGTGGTTGGTTGACTGTTGACTGGTAGTGGTTTGTTGACTGTTGGTTGGTTGAGTGGTTGGTTGACTGTTGGTTGGTTGAATGTTGGCTGGTTGAGTGGTTGGTTGACTGTTGGCTGTTTGAGTGGTTGATTGACTGTTGGCTGTTTGAGTGGTTGATTGACTGTTGGTTGATTGAGTGCTTGGTTGACTGTTGGCAGGTTGAGTGCATGGTTGACCGTTGGTTGGTTGACTGTTGGCTGGTTGAGTGGTTGGTAGACTGTTGGCTGGTTGAGTGGTTGGTTGACTGTTGGCTGGTTGAGTGGTTGTTTGACTGTCGGCTATTTGAGTTGTTGGTTGACTGTTGACTATTTGAGTTGTTGGTTGACTGTCGGCTATTTGAGTTGTTGGTTGACTGTTGACTATTTGAGTTGTTGGTTGACTGTTGACTATTTGAGTTGTTGGTTGACTGTCGGCTATTTGAGTTGTTGGTTGACTGTTGACTATTTGAGTTGTTGGTTGACTGTTGACTATTTGAGTTGTTGGTTGACTGTTGACTATTTGAGTTGTTGGTTTACTGTCGGCTATTTGAGTTGTTGGTTGACTGTTGGCTGTTTGAGTTGTTGGTTGACTGTGGGCTATTTGAGTTGTTGGTTGACTGTTGACTATTTGAGTTGTTGGTTGACTGTCGGCTATTTGAGTTGTTAGTTGACTGTTGGCTGTTTGAGTTGTTGGTTGACTGTCGGCTATTTGAGTTGTTGGTTGACTGTCGGCTATTTGAGTTGTTGGTTGACTGTTGGCTGTTTGAGTTGTTGGTTGACTGTCGGCTATTTGAGTTGTTGGTTGACTGTCGGCTATTTGAGTTGTTGGTTGACTGTTGGCTGTTTGAGTTGTTGGTTGACTGTCGGCTATTTGAGTTGTTGGTTGACTGTTGGCTGTTTGAGTTGTTGGTTGACTGTCGACTATTTGAGTTGTTGGTTGACTGTCGGCTATTTGAGTTGTTGGTTGACTGTTGGCTGTTTGAGTTGTTGGTTGACTGTCGGCTATTTGAGTTGTTGGTTGACTGTTGACTATTTGAGTTGTTGGTTGACTGTTGGCTGTTTGAGTTGTTGGTTGACTGTTGGCTGTTTGAGTTGTTGGTTGACTGTCGGCTATTTGAGTTGTTGGTTGACTGTTGGCTGTTTGAGTTGTTGGTTGACTGTCGGCTATTTGAGTTGTTGGTTGACTGTTGGCTATTTGAGTTGTTGGTTGACTGTTGGCTGTTTGAGTTGTTGGTTGACTGTTGGCTGTTTGAGTTGTTGGTTGACTGTCGGCTATTTGAGTTGTTAATTGACTGTTGGCTATTTGAGTTGTTGATTGACTCTTGGCTGTTTGAGTTGTTGGTTGACTATTGGCTGTTTGAGTTGTTGTTTGACTATTGACTGTTTGAGTTGTTGGTTGACTGTTGGCTGTTTGAGTTGTTGGTTGACTATTGGCTGTTTGAGTTGTTGGTTGACTATTGGCTGTTTGAGTGATTGGTTGACTGTTGGCTGATTGAGTAATTGGTTGACTGTTGGCTGTTTGAGGAATTGGTTGACTGTTGGCTGTTTGAGTGATTGGTTGACTGTTGGCTGTTTGAGTGATTGGTTGACTGTTGGCTGATTGAGTGATTGGTTGACTGTTGGCTGGTTGAGTGATTGTTGACTGTTGGCTGATTGAGTGATTGGTTGAATTTTGGCTGATTGAGTGATTGGTTGAATGTTGGCTGTTTGAGTGGTTGATTGACTGTTGGCTGATTGAGTGATTGGTTGACAGTTGGCTGTTTGAATGGTTGATTGACTGTTGGCTGATTGAATGGTTGATTGACTGTTGGCTGATTGATTGGTTGGTTGACTGTTGGCTGATTGAATGATTGGTTGACTGTTGGCTGATTGAGTGATTGGTTGACTGTTGGCTGTTTGAGTGATTGGTTGATTGTTGGCTGGTTGAGTGATTGGTTGACTGTTTGCTGGTTGAGTGGTAGGTTGACTGTTGGCTGGTTGAGTGTTTAGTTGACTGGTGGCTGTTTGAGTGGGTGGTTGTTTGACTGTTGGCTGATGCTGATTGAGTGGTTGTTTTGTTTACTTTTGAGTTCGATGGGTCGGTAGTGTATTCTTTAAATAGTTGATTTTTTGTTGCTGGTTGTTTTATTTATTTATTGGCTGACTGATTATCGATTTAATTGATTAGTTGTTCATTAGTTTTTTGCTTGACTGATTGTTGGTTGAAAGTTTAATGATTGGCTGACTGATAGTAGATTAATGAGTAATTAATGGTTGAATGTTGTTTGATTTGTTTGTTGGTTATTTGGCTGCTTGGACGATCGATTGATTAATTCGCTGGTTGATTGATATCTGGATGATGGTTAACGACCCAAAGCTGACTGCACGCGTCAGGATTGGTGAACAAAGAGCTGATAAAAACCCTGACCCTCATTCTTAGCAGTGGCAGGTATTTATATTTCATTTACCTATGTAATTAGGTAGATTATATGTGTTTCATTTACTGATGTAATTAGGTAGATTGTGTGTGTTTCACTTACTGATGTAATTAGGTAGATTGTATGTGTTTCGTTTACTGATGTAATTAGGTAGAGTGTATATGTTTCATTTACTGATGTAATTAGGTAGATTATATGTGTTTCATTTACCGATGTAATTAGGTAGATTGTATGTGTTTCATTTACTGATGTAATTAGGTAGATTGTATATGTTTCATTTACTGATGTAATTAGGTAGATTGTATGTGTTTCATTTACTGATGTAATTAGGTAGAGTGTATATGTTTCATTTACTGATGTAATTAGGTAGATTATATGTGTTTCATTTACTGATATAATTAGGTAGATTGTATGCGTTTTAATTTACTGATGCAATTATGTAGATTGTATGTGTTTTATTTACTGATGTAATTAGGTAGATTGTATGTGTTTAATTTACTGATGCAATTATGTAGATTGTATGTGTTTCATTTACTGATGTAATTAGGTAGATTGTATGTGTTTCTTTTACTGATATAATTAGGTAAATTGTTTGTGTTTCATTTACTGATGTAATTAGGTAGATTATATGTGTTTCATTTACTGATATAATTAGGTAAATTGTTTGTGTTTCATTTACTGATGTAATTAGATAGATTATATGTGTTTCATTTACTGATGTAATTAGATAGATTATATGTGTTTCATTTACTGATGTAATTAGGTAGATTGTATGTGTTTCTTTTACTGATATAATTAGGTAAATTGTTTGTGTTTCATTTACTGATGTAATTAGGTAGATTGTATGTGTTTCATTTACTGATGTAATTAGGTAGATTGTATATGTTTCATTTACTGATGTAATTAGGTAGATTGTATGTGTTTCATTTACTGATGTAATTAGGTAGAGTGTATATGTTTCATTTACTGATGTAATTAGGTAGATTATATGTGTTTCATTTACTGATATAATTAGGTAGATTGTATGTGTTTAATTTACTGATGCAATTATGTAGATTGTATGTGTTTCATTTACTGATGTAATTAGGTAGATTGTATGTGTTTCATTTACTGATGCAATTATGTAGATTGTATGTGTTTCATTTACTGATGTAATTAGGTAGATTGTATGTGTTTGTTTCTTTTACTGATATAATTAGGTAAATTGTTTGTGTTTCATTTACTGATGTAATTAGGTAGATTATATGTGTTTCATTTACTGATGTAATTAGATAGATTATATGTGTTTCATTTACTGATGTAATTAGATAGATTATTTGTGTTTCATTTACTGATGTAATTAGATAGATATTACCTGTTTCCTGTACTGATATAATTAATCACTTAACTTAGATTGGATAAATTAATGGCAATGACAGAGCTATTCGTATTTCCTCTACTCATGCCCTCCGCCAGGTTCAAACAGAAGCATTGAAGCCTACCTGTATTTTGGTGTTCCTTGTACCAGGTGACACTGGTAAACTATATATGACAATCATAAACGATAGCACCTGGTAAACACACCATGTAATAATCATGTAACCGTTAGATATAACGCTTTTAACCGGATAAATTTAAAAAAAACGACCATTACCACCTCCGTCTGTTCAAAATGAGCACACGTGCTGTCTCTCCGGCTGTTTTTTTTTTTTCTGATTATTTGAGATAAAATTAGTGGATACATTTATTAAGAGAAAAATTGGAAGACAAATTGTTGTTACAGGTCTATGACACACAGACATTGTAAACGTGAAAAAAGAAACGAAAGCAGCAAAATGATGATAGGCAACGGGGTATGGGTACGACGGCAGCTCTGGTGTTTATATCCCACTTGAACCGATTATACTTTAATAAGTAACACCTGATCAAGGTAGGTCAGATCGAGTGGCATGTCATATTGAGAAAGAACGAATATCGCGTAATCCCTGGTTTAGGTTAACCGGGTACAAGGGGCCTTAGCATTTGCAATGGGAATGGTCAGCACGTAGAATGACCGGCAGCAGATGGTCAGCACGTAGAACGACCGGCAGCAGATGGTCAGCACGTAGAAGGACCGGCAGCAGATGGTCAGCACGTAGAAGGACCGGCAGCAGATGGTCAGCACGTAGAACGACCGGCAGCAGATGGTCAGCACGTAGAAGGACCGGCAGCAGATGGTCAGCACGTAGACGACCGGCAGCAGATGGTCAGCACGTAGAACGATCGGCAGCAGATGGTCAGCACGTAGAACGACAGGTAGCAGATGGTCAGCACGTAGAACGACCGGCAGCAGATGGTCAGCACGTAGAACGATCGGCAGCAGATGGTCAGCACGTAGAACGACCTGCAGCAGATGGTCAGCACGTAGAACGACCGGCACAGATGGTCAGCACGTAGAACGACCGGCAGCAGATGGTCAGCACGTAGAACGACCGGCACAGATGGTCAGCACGTAGAACGACCGGCAGCAGATGGTCAGTATCAAAGTGGTTTGCAGACTCATAACTGACCACCTAAAAATGAAAAGAGAACTACTAAATGCAATTAAGACAAGATAAATGAAATTTTTGGGACACGTTAAAAGACGCAACAGCCTACTAAAAGTAATATTGGAAGGGAAAATACAAGGTAAAAGAGGCAGAGGCAGACCAAGACTAACATGGACGAGTAACATCAAAAGATGGACAAGTCAATCTATGACAACATGCACCATCAAAGCAATAAACAGAGTGGAATGGAGATCCATGGTAGCCAACCTTCGTTGCGGAGACCGCACTCGATGATGATGATGAACTGACTACTTGTGCCATGTCCAGGGACAACTGACGATCGAGATCGTACTGCACATTTCGGTAGCTCTGGTAACAGAGTAACCACTCTGGCATGATGTGCAGGGATCGAGGAAGGAAGGCAATCAGGTAGTCAAAGGTATATTCTAAAGTCGAAAGTGCTTGGCCGAATGGCACAGATATCTTAGTTTCTTGTAAACAAATATGAAGCAACGTTTTTACGGGGGGACGAGAAGTATAATTTCAAAACTGTAGGTTGCACATAGAAAACAGCACAAATTCAAAAGGTGTCAAATTTTTAGCTTAAGTTTACAATTATTTTAAACGATTTCTCTAAAAAATTAGTCCGTTGCTCAAACACTGTCTCTCAAAATGTGTTTGAGAGTCTCTAGCATAAAATCAATGCCTAGGACACTATGCGCAAGACTGTCCATCATGGCACAGTACATCACTGCAGGGGTAATGCACCTGACGGCAACAGAGCTGCCAACTATCAGGGAGTCATAGCAGATGACTTGCGTCTGGATCGGTGAACTAGAACCACCCAGACTCCACCTCTTCGTGGTGCCTCTAGTAACGACTAAACTGGTTTTTTTTGGGCCAAGCGAGTAGTGATCGAAGAGGGAAGACAATCCAGTTTTTTAAACGGGATGAAGTTTTAGCCGAAACACGCGCAAATAAACCACAACTCAAATACGTTCAGTAAACGTTTTTTTAAGGACGGATGACAAAGAGAAATATCCATTCTCTTATCAGTCATTGGGTGAACGCCAGAAAGAAAGAACCCCACCCTGGTTGTCTGCCTTGAAGAAAAGCCCCCGGGTCACGCCAGAAAGAAATAACCCCACCCTGGTTGTCTGCCTTGAAGAAAAGCCCCCGGGTCACGCCAGAAAGAAAGAACCCCACCCTGGTTGTCTGCCTTGAAGAAAAGCCCCCGGGTCACGCCAAACTCAATGTCAGAAAGTGTAGATCAACATCGAGCTCTGGCCGAGCATGTTTTACACGTGGCAGGAATTGTTTTGCCGGAAGTAAACTTCAAATGGTTTTCGCACACAGAGAGCTCCGCTTGGCACGAGGTTATTCTTCTATTGCGTTTACTCACCGATTACTCACCTTCATCGTCCACCCTTTAAAAACGGTGTAAATGTGTGCGATGAATTGTGTTGTTATTTACAGATAATTTGGGGTTGGGCAGTCTAGAGGTACGACGTCGGACTTAGGATATGAAGGATCCGGGCTCAAAACCAATCATAAACTGTGGTGATTTTTTTTTTTTTTCAAAAATAGGAAAAATTAATCCGTGGTTTTTTTTATGACGTTACTCTCCCCTAATCTCTTTGGTGCTGAAATCTGATGTTTGACCCTCTCGGAAAACGGCAATAAACAGGAGGTCCCGTGTGCACTTGCGCACGTTAAATAACCCTTGGCAATTAAAATCGAAAATAGTAGACCATAAATATGGCCGTAGTCAGGATACAATTGTCAGCAGAAAGGTTTCTACCCACACCGTAGATCCCATGCCGTGCTACGGAGTTCGTGCACAGGGGCCAGGATTCTCCTCGGATATTCTCGGATTCGTCAGGTGTGCAGTGATGTTGATCCTGACAGCAAAGAAACACATTTCCATGTGCATGAGTTTTTTGCACCAACACATCTGATTTCAGAACGGCAGTTTGCCTTCCGCTATTCCTCGATTCCTCCTCGTTTGGTCAAACATCATTGCTCACCCCCGGTGACCTGGAACAGGATCTGTTGATCTTGATTTCATTGAAAACAGTCAACTATGAGTCGCTAATCGGTTTAAGCCCAGTGCTTTGTTTGTCTTGGGCCCCGAGGCTTGATAATAAGGAAAAAAGGTGCGTTAAGCTTAATCACAGAAAGGCTAAGAAAGTGGAAACAGATAACACACTAGAACAAGCTAAAACTAATAAAGAAATAAAGACAACAGACACGTTCGCAACATCGGTAAGCCGACAACGAGTGTTCAACGAGTACAAAAACAAACAGCGCTCGGTGAATACATCGTGTGTCCATTCTAGCATACTACGTCACCACAAACACACGAGAACTTAATGAACTACTTAATAACAACAGCTGCTCAAGTTGGTTGACACGTTGCTCCGCGAGCTCGAGGCTAGCCCGCGCGTTGTCGCTAAGGAAAACAGAAAATGTTGACACAACTTGAGTAAATGGTCGCGAAGGTAGAGTATAGATTAGGTCAAACTGTATTATCTTCACGGCACGTGTCCAGAAACATAGAGACATCCATGTAGCGTCAAATAGTTTCCAGGCATTCAGCTTCTGACAAGCCTCGTTAGAGGACCAGGAAAAGCTCTTATAATCGGCTATAAATTAGTAATGTGTGACGTAATTCAGAGGGTGCTTAGTGTCAATGGACTTGTTTGGATTTTGACGAGAGCAAGTTACCGGCCTCGTTGCGGCTCGGGTAATTCCCTACCGTCTAACCGTCCACACGGCATTATAGTTGTCCCAGTGGGGTAGGCTTTCCTAGTTATCTGGCAGTGTTGTGATTTCTATTGGGAAATTGACAGAAGGGAAGGCATAAGGGCTATACGACATGATCAACTACCAACAGATAAAGTCCCTATTGCTACACCTTTCAGACTGGCCTAACTTGACAAAATAAACGTAAAATTGTTTTGGGGCAGTTTTTTTTATTTGACGTTTTGCTACGAGTTGATGCGGGCAGTGTGCCCTTTGACTCATTAATGTGGCGGGTTGTAATGGCTTTCTTGACATTCCCGGCTCTTACTGGGCATGTTAGAGATCGTCTATCTCAGGCTATGCTGGGAAACTGCTAGTCAAGCCCAGAGGTACTGCAATACTAGGTCTTCTATATTAGCAACAGCCATCACTACAGAGAGGAAGAGGAATGTTTGCAGCACTCGGATAAAATGACAAATAATCAACAACAGAAAAAAATATGGACCGAGGCTCTACACTAGATCACTACAGGGAATACGGCGATCCTAGCTTCTACAATGATCTTTTGGGGTAGTTAAACTAATAAGGAAACGACAAAATATAACGCTCTGGCCATGATAGTCGTAAATAGGACAAGAAATAAACACGGTGTGTTCTTTGTCTAACTTGGTGGGCTAAGTGGTTACTAATCGAGAGGGAAGGCAACACAGCATCTAAAATATGATAAAATTGGATATATTGGGCTGAAAGATGCAGGTGCTGTATAACGAAATTTTTCTGTTGCCCACACCAAAGCTGTAGCGATAGCTCAGTGGATAAGTGAACTGGACTACAAAGGACAAGAGGTAGGGTTCGATCCCAACCGACGGCTTGCGGTTCACCCAGCCTTTAATGGGTACCGGATTTTTTTCTGGTAAAGTAAAGCAGCACGGGCGTAATACCGACCACATTACCCCAAAAATCATGTGCGAAGGTCTGTACAATTTATGGTCACTAACACCATATTCTCTATACGCCACTTGGCGTGACGGGGGTACTTTACTTTTTTTTTTACAAGCTGTCTACTTTTTAATGGCGTCTAATTTTGAATACAACGAATTGGAATGAGGGTTACGACCTACACTGTCTCGTCCGAAAAGAAGAAGAGGAAGTCATACATAAGGCATGAGATCGCGATAAGATGAACTTCCAAATGATGAAATTTTAACATTCCCAAGCTGTAGAGACGAGCCTGTTACGCTCTTCTGAGCGTTAATTAGTGGATGCATTGTGTCGGTAGTTTACAACGAGGCTGCCATATTGTGCCTTTATGGTTGTCTATAAGAGAGACGTCGGTCTCTTGATCGGAAGGTCCTAGGTTAGATTCCCGCAACAGACTATGGGAATTGCTCACCTTGAACTTGTTGATTCTTCGTGCCTGTACCCTCCCTTGGTTTTCGGGTAGTGATGTCAAATGTCGAGCCTTTTCGATAAACAAAACAAAGCAAAAAAAAACCAGGAGGTCGCGTAAGCATCTTAAAGTACCCTTTGCAGATCCTTCTATATATTTTTTATTTGCCCGAAGTATTGTTTCAAACAAATGAAAAGACGATTAGAGGCCACAGAGATGGGATTTCTCAGAAGAATGTTGAAAGTTCCCTGGACAGCTAAAAAGACCAATGAGGAAGTTCTCAAAGAGGCCAACACAAAAAAGGAGCTCTTAAAAAAACATCAGAAAGAAGCAATCAACATTTTTCGGGCACACCATGAGAAGAGAAAAGTTGGAATACTTGGTTACAACTGGCAAAATAAAAGGAAAGAGAGATCGCGGACGACAAAGAGAGAAAATACTGGATAGCTTGGTGTCATGGCATGGAAAACAGTCAAAAACAGAACTGATACGATGCCCTGTAGATAGAAGATTGTGGAGGGACATGATCACCTACGCCAACCGGTATGGCACATGATGATGATTGTTTCTATCTATTTTGTCGTTGAGTACATTTTAACTGTTTTGTGTAATTCTTGCAGAGATCTATATAGTTTTGTCTATAGTATTTAAATCCGTGATCCCTGGGTGTTCCCCAATCTGCTATATTCAGTGAGATCGGCGATATCTCAGTGGTTACTGAGCTGGACTACAAAGAACCATATGCCGAAAGTCTATACAAATTATGGTTTCTATCACGATATTCCCTACACAAAACTTGGCGTGACGGGGCTCTTTAAGCTTTTTTTATAACTATATTTTAAGTATGAAGAGTATGAGCTTAAGTATGTGTTTAGTTGTCTTGTTCGCTGTACATGTGGTTGAGGTGCCAATCTTGAATTTTGTGTACATAGGGCTATGACAGAGATAGTCTAAAGACAGAGGTAATGATAACAAGAAGAAAAAGTCACCAACACAGTGCACAATAAAGAACAGTGGAACAATATTAAAACAGGCAAATTAATTTAATATCTGGGAACAATGTTAACCTTAGATGGTAGATGTACAACAGAGGTGAGATGCAGAATGGCCCAGGCAAAAGCGTCAGTCCAAAATATGAGGAAGATACTATGCAATCTATTTTTGACAATAGAAACAAGAAGAGTCATTTAATGTTATGTAGAGCCAGTCTTAACATAAGGATGTGAATCGTGGACAATAGGAAAACAAACAAGAAAATTACTGGAGGCTGTAGAAATGTCGTTTAACAGAAGAATATTCAGAATACTATGCACAGCTAAGAAGAGTAATGAAAATGTTCTGAAAGAGGCCAATGCAAAGAGAGAGCTAATTTCTAATATTAGGAAGAAACAATCATCATTTTTTGGCCATGTAATGAGAAGGGAATAGCTGGAGTATATTGTAATAACTGGGACAATTGAGGGACGAAGAGATAGAGTGAAGCAAAAAGAAAAGATACCAGGCAGCTTAAGAGAATGGCTTGGCAGAAGGTCAACAACGGAAATGATAAATAACTGTCGAGATAAAAAGTTGTGGAGAGACATGATCGCCTACACCAGCAGGCGCGGTACTTGATCATGATGATGATGATAATGATGGCTATGGCGCCTAGTGTGTCCTGATATGAGGAGTGTTGATCTATTCATCTTATGGTAGGCGACTTGATTTGGGTCTTGGGGTCTTCTCATTGATTTCATTATCTCTTTCGTCAGAAAGTATGTCACTTAGGCATCTGGTAGTTTGCCTGACCCTTAGCAGATAACAGTCAAAAAGAGTAGGCAAGAAATGGCCGCAATCCGGGAAAAGTTGTTCAGAAAAAATCTTCCTATGTCAAAAACGGATGCGTCGGATTGAAAGGCTGAGATGTCATTGATTTACCATAAACTTGTGACACAACACATCCAGGCCACCTGAAACACTAGGCATGAGAAGATATATTCCGTGCATGACAACACTCAAGGAGGACACCAAGGTACGATGACAGGAAACTACAGTAGACGCTACTGTGAAAGAAGATGAATAGAGCAATAATCAAGGTGAGGCGAGACGCTCTTATCATCCTGAGCAAAGAATATAGATATTGGTGCAATGATAGAACGGATCTATATTGTAAACAGCCTAGATGTTGTTGATATGATTAGTGCAATGATAGAACTCATCTGTATTGTAAAAAGCCTTGATGTTGTTGATATGATTAGTGCAATGATAGAACTCATCTGTATTGTAAAAAGCCTTTATGTTGTTGATATGATTAGTGCAATGATAGAACACATCTGTGTTGTAAGTAGCCTAGATGTTGATGATAGTCAATGATATATGTTGATCTTGGATGGTTAGGCATGGGCATAAAAGAAAGTCCGGAAAGGGGAAAAAGGGGGGGGGAAGAGTTATTGCCATCTTGATAATTGTTGCTGAAAGATAGGAGGGTCTATACTGCTGCTGCTTCCATTAATGCTGCTGCTTCCATTAATGCTGCTGCTTCTACTACTTTTGTTGATAAGGCTACTGCTACTTCTACACCTACAACTTCAGCTACTACTGTTGTTGCTATAAATGCTGCTGCTACAACTACTACTACACCTACAACTGCTACTATTAATGCTGCTGCTTCTACTACTTTTGCTGACAATGCTACTGCTACTTCTACACCTACAACTTCAGCTACTACTGTTGTTGCAATAAATGCTACTGCTACTTCTACACCTACAACTTCAGCTACTACTGTTGTTGCTATAAATGCTGCTGCTTCCATTAATGCTGCTGCTTCTACTACTTTTGCTGATAATGCTACTGCTACTTCTACACCTACAACTTCAGCTACTACTGTTGTTGCAATAAATGCTGCTGCTGCTACAACTACTACTACACCTACAACTTCAGCTACTACTGTTGTTGCAATAAATGCTGCTGCTGTTACAACTACTACTACACCTACACCTGCTTCCATTAATGCTGCTGATTCTACTACTTTTGCTGATAATGCTACTGCTACTTCTACACCTACAACTTCAGCTACTACTGTTGTTGCTATAAATGCTGCTGCTGCTACAACTACTACTACACCTACAACTGCTGCTATTAATGCTGATGCTACTACTACACTTAAAACTACTACTTCTGCTGCTACTACAACAACTATATCTATTACTTCGGCTGCTACTATGACACCTACACATACTACTTCTACTGCCACTGTCAATGCTGCTACTGGAACACCTACTCCTACTACTTCGGCTGTTACTGCAACACATAACCCTACTACTTCGGCTGCTACTACAACACCTACTCCTACTACTTCAGCTGTTACTACAACACCTACTCCTACTACCTCGGCTGTTACTACAACACCTACTCCTACTACTTCTGCGGCTACAGCTGCTACTACAACACCTACTCCTACTACTTCTGCTGTAGTTGCTGCCAATACACTTACTACTAAAGGGGGAGTAGTTGGTCTCGAAGCAAGACGTCGGTCTCGAGACAGAGGTTTGTGATTCAAATCTCGGCTACTCGGTTGGGACTTTTATTTATGATTTCTCTCTGCGGCAACCACCCCTGGTCTCAGCAGTAAGGCCCGGCTTGAAACGTACTTACTCATGGACTAAAAAAGTATGAGTCGAAGACGGAGTTATCTGCCTGAGCGGCGAGGAATGCTTGTGCCCACGGCTGCCACGAAAAGTAAAACTGATTAAACATATAAAATTCATTTCCTAGTCTTTAGAGAGTACTTCACCAGAGGCGAAAGCTTTAAAAAACTTACTACTGTTGTTGCCACTATTGTTGTTGCCACTATTGTTGTTGCCACTATTGTTGTTGCCACTACTGTTGATGCCACTATTGTTGTTGCCACTACTGTTGTTGCCACTATTGTTGTTGCCACTACTGTTGTTGCCACTATTGTTGTTGCCACTACTGTTGATGCCACTATTGTTGTTGCCACTACTGTTGTTGCCACTATTGTTGTTGCCACTACTGTTGTTGCCACTATTGTTGTTGTCACTACTGTTGTTGCCACTACTGTTGTTGCCACTATTGTTGTTGCCACTATTGTTGTTGCCACTATTGTTGTTGCCACTACTGTTGATGCCACTATTGTTGTTGCCACTACTGTTGTTGCCACTATTGTTGTTGCCACTACTGTTGTTGCCACTATTGTTGTTGTCACTACTGTTGTTGCCACTATTGTTGTTGCCACTACTGTTGTTGCCACTATTGTTGTTGCCACTACTGTTGTTGCCACTATTGTTGTTGCCACTACTATTGTTGCCACTATTGTTGTTGCCACTACTGTTGTTGCCACTATTGTTGTTGCCACTACTGTTGTTGCCACTATTGTTGTTGCCACTACTGTTGTTGCCACTACTGTTGTTGCCACTACTATTGTTGCCACTACTGTTGTTGTCACTATTGTTATTGCCACTACTGTTGTTGCCACTATTGTTGTTGCCACTACTGTTGTTGCCACTATTGTTGTTGCCACTACTGTTGTTGCCACTATTGTTGTTGGTACTGCTACTCCTGCTACTAATACTACTACCACCACCATTACCACTACTACTACTACTACTACTACTATTACTACTACAACTACTGCTGCTGATATTACTTCTACTATTACTGCAACTATACCTACTACTGCTACACTTAATACTACTACTACTATCACTGCTACTACTACTATCACTGCTACTACTACTATCATAGTACTACTACTATTATCACTGCTACTACTCGTACCACTGCTACTACTACTATCACAGCTACTACTACTATCACTGCTACTACTACTATCACAGCTACTACTACTATCACTGCTACTACTACTATCACTGCTACTACTACTATCACTGCTACTACTACTGCTACTGTAAATTAAACACAGGTCCATCTGTCACTAATACTTTAGTGGTGTACTAACCACTCTACAATGCGGCTTCCATACACAGAACAGTACGTGGTACATTATAATAAATACGCTACATATAACATAACTTATCTAAATAACTATCTTTACGGCATTGTCCCATTACTAGTGTCTGCAGGGGGACTTATAGGACCGGAGAATAGAGGCAGCTTGTCCAATGCAGTCGCCGCTAGTTTTTCCGTTCTAAGATTTTTTTGGTTAACTTTATAACATAACTCAATAATAATATAACATAACAGTATAACATATAATACAACATAATACTATAACATAATAGAATAATTAATAAAATAACATAATAATGTAAAATAAACTAAATAAAATAGCGCAATAGTTCTTCTCCTTCTTCTTTCCTTCTTCATTTACCTTTCAGCGTCGAGGGGAGATATAATTTGCGGTCGTTTGCTCGTATGTCCACTTCTGCTACTCTTATGTTTCCTAGTGCTTCCAATACTCCATCGATCCATCGTTTTCGTGGTAGACCGTTGTTCCTAGTTTTCTCACAACGTTTATTGAAGGCTTGTTGTGCTGTGTTTTGATTATTCTGCCTTGTCTCGTGGCCAAACCATTGTATCTGTTGTTTCTTTATTTATTATATTGGGAAAAAAAAGGGGGGGGTAGGGCGAAGGGAAGGCTATTCCTAGCTTTTTTCAGTTCTTCTTTTCTGATCTTATCTCTCAGACTGTTTCCTGTCATTCGTCTGACACATTTAATCTCAGTATAGGTTTTTATCTTATTGATCTTGCATCTAAGGTCCATTTGGACTGTCATTGGTAGCACCACGTTGGGAAGAAGATTGTATTGTACTGTGCCCGTTTTGCCTCTAGAGTTATTTCCATGTCGGACAATAGTGGGGATAGGTGTCCAATGAAACATAATAATATAACATACTAATATAGCTAAAACACATAATAATATAACATAGTAAAATAACATAATATAACATAATAGTATAGAATAATAATATAACTAATTAAAATAATATAATACTATAATATAACATTATACCATAATAATATAACATAATAATGTAACATAACAATACAACATAACAATTTAAAAAATAATAATATAACTAAATAAAATAACTTGTCACAACATAAAGAACCCACGACGTTATGATTTTCTAGAAAAAGTTGACTACTTTCGTCAGGATCAGCAGCAGCGATAAATGATCGAGATCATACTCCATCTCCATGAGGTGCCTCTGGAAACAGGGTGTCCAAACCAGTAGGGGATCGTAGAGGAAGGGCTAGCAGTCACTTAAATATCTGCGCTGAAGTCGGATACGTTGTGCTGTAAATGCGCAAATCTCACAGCTTAGGTCTGTATGCAGTACATCCACGCCCAATTAAAGCTATTGTAGTCAGAACGATGATATGAAGTGGTCGCTGATTGGTTTGTAGAAAGAAATGAACACATAATGTATATCGAATGAATATCGCGTAATCCCTGGTTTAGGTTAACCGGGTACAAGGGGCCTTAGCATTTGCAATGGGAATGGTCAGCACGTAGAATGACCGGCAGCAGATGGTCAGCACGTAGAACGACCGGCAGCAGATGGTCAGCACGTAGAAGGACCGGCAGCAGATGGTCAGCACGTAGAAGGACCGGCAGCAGATGGTCAGCACGTAGAACGACCGGCAGCAGATGGTCAGCACGTAGAAGGACCGGCAGCAGATGGTCAGCACGTAGACGACCGGCAGCAGATGGTCAGCACGTAGAACGATCGGCAGCAGATGGTCAGCACGTAGAACGACAGGTAGCAGATGGTCAGCACGTAGAACGACCGGCAGCAGATGGTCAGCACGTAGAACGATCGGCAGCAGATGGTCAGCACGTAGAACGACCTGCAGCAGATGGTCAGCACGTAGAACGACCGGCACAGATGGTCAGCACGTAGAACGACCGGCAGCAGATGGTCAGCACGTAGAACGACCGGCACAGATGGTCAGCACGTAGAACGACCGGCAGCAGATGGTCAGTATCAAAGTGGTTTGCAGACTCATAACTGACCACCTAAAAATGAAAAGAGAACTACTAAATGCAATTAAGACAAGATAAATGAAATTTTTGGGACACGTTAAAAGACGCAACAGCCTACTAAAAGTAATATTGGAAGGGAAAATACAAGGTAAAAGAGGCAGAGGCAGACCAAGACTAACATGGACGAGTAACATCAAAAGATGGACAAGTCAATCTATGACAACATGCACCATCAAAGCAATAAACAGAGTGGAATGGAGATCCATGGTAGCCAACCTTCGTTGCGGAGACCGCACTCGATGATGATGATGAACTGACTACTTGTGCCATGTCCAGGGACAACTGACGATCGAGATCGTACTGCACATTTCGGTAGCTCTGGTAACAGAGTAACCACTCTGGCATGATGTGCAGGGATCGAGGAAGGAAGGCAATCAGGTAGTCAAAGGTATATTCTAAAGTCGAAAGTGCTTGGCCGAATGGCACAGATATCTTAGTTTCTTGTAAACAAATATGAAGCAACGTTTTTACGGGGGGACGAGAAGTATAATTTCAAAACTGTAGGTTGCACATAGAAAACAGCACAAATTCAAAAGGTGTCAAATTTTTAGCTTAAGTTTACAATTATTTTAAACGATTTCTCTAAAAAATTAGTCCGTTGCTCAAACACTGTCTCTCAAAATGTGTTTGAGAGTCTCTAGCATAAAATCAATGCCTAGGACACTATGCGCAAGACTGTCCATCATGGCACAGTACATCACTGCAGGGGTAATGCACCTGACGGCAACAGAGCTGCCAACTATCAGGGAGTCATAGCAGATGACTTGCGTCTGGATCGGTGAACTAGAACCACCCAGACTCCACCTCTTCGTGGTGCCTCTAGTAACGACTAAACTGGTTTTTTTTGGGCCAAGCGAGTAGTGATCGAAGAGGGAAGACAATCCAGTTTTTTAAACGGGATGAAGTTTTAGCCGAAACACGCGCAAATAAACCACAACTCAAATACGTTCAGTAAACGTTTTTTTAAGGACGGATGACAAAGAGAAATATCCATTCTCTTATCAGTCATTGGGTGAACGCCAGAAAGAAAGAACCCCACCCTGGTTGTCTGCCTTGAAGAAAAGCCCCCGGGTCACGCCAGAAAGAAATAACCCCACCCTGGTTGTCTGCCTTGAAGAAAAGCCCCCGGGTCACGCCAGAAAGAAAGAACCCCACCCTGGTTGTCTGCCTTGAAGAAAAGCCCCCGGGTCACGCCAAACTCAATGTCAGAAAGTGTAGATCAACATCGAGCTCTGGCCGAGCATGTTTTACACGTGGCAGGAATTGTTTTGCCGGAAGTAAACTTCAAATGGTTTTCGCACACAGAGAGCTCCGCTTGGCACGAGGTTATTCTTCTATAGCGTTTACTCACCGATTACTCACCTTCATCGTCCACCCTTTAAAAACGGTGTAAATGTGTGCGATGAATTGTGTTGTTATTTACAGATAATTTGGGGTTGGGCAGTCTAGAGGTACGACGTCGGACTTAGGATATGAAGGATCCGGGCTCAAAACCAATCATAAACTGTGGTGATTTTTTTTTTTTTTCAAAAATAGGAAAAATTAATCCGTGGTTTTTTTTATGACGTTACTCTCCCCTAATCTCTTTGGTGCTGAAATCTGATGTTTGACCCTCTCGGAAAACGGCAATAAACAGGAGGTCCCGTGTGCACTTGCGCACGTTAAATAACCCTTGGCAATTAAAATCGAAAATAGTAGACCATAAATATGGCCGTAGTCAGGATACAATTGTCAGCAGAAAGGTTTCTACCCACACCGTAGATCCCATGCCGTGCTACGGAGTTCGTGCACAGGGGCCAGGATTCTCCTCGGATATTCTCGGATTCGTCAGGTGTGCAGTGATGTTGATCCTGACAGCAAAGAAACACATTTCCATGTGCATGAGTTTTTTGCACCAACACATCTGATTTCAGAACGGCAGTTTGCCTTCCGCTATTCCTCGATTCCTCCTCGTTTGGTCAAACATCATTGCTCACCCCCGGTGACCTGGAACAGGATCTGTTGATCTTGATTTCATTGAAAACAGTCAACTATGAGTCGCTAATCGGTTTAAGCCCAGTGCTTTGTTTGTCTTGGGCCCCGAGGCTTGATAATAAGGAAAAAAGGTGCGTTAAGCTTAATCACAGAAAGGCTAAGAAAGTGGAAACAGATAACACACTAGAACAAGCTAAAACTAATAAAGAAATAAAGACAACAGACACGTTCGCAACATCGGTAAGCCGACAACGAGTGTTCAACGAGTACAAAAACAAACAGCGCTCGGTGAATACATCGTGTGTCCATTCTAGCATACTACGTCACCACAAACACACGAGAACTTAATGAACTACTTAATAACAACAGCTGCTCAAGTTGGTTGACACGTTGCTCCGCGAGCTCGAGGCTAGCCCGCGCGTTGTCGCTAAGGAAAACAGAAAATGTTGACACAACTTGAGTAAATGGTCGCGAAGGTAGAGTATAGATTAGGTCAAACTGTATTATCTTCACGGCACGTGTCCAGAAACATAGAGACATCCATGTAGCGTCAAATAGTTTCCAGGCATTCAGCTTCTGACAAGCCTCGTTAGAGGACCAGGAAAAGCTCTTATAATCGGCTATAAATTAGTAATGTGTGACGTAATTCAGAGGGTGCTTAGTGTCAATGGACTTGTTTGGATTTTGACGAGAGCAAGTTACCGGCCTCGTTGCGGCTCGGGTAATTCCCTACCGTCTAACCGTCCACACGGCATTATAGTTGTCCCAGTGGGGTAGGCTTTCCTAGTTATCTGGCAGTGTTGTGATTTCTATTGGGAAATTGACAGAAGGGAAGGCATAAGGGCTATACGACATGATCAACTACCAACAGATAAAGTCCCTATTGCTACACCTTTCAGACTGGCCTAACTTGACAAAATAAACGTAAAATTGTTTTGGGGCAGTTTTTTTTTATTTGACGTTTTGCTACGAGTTGATGCGGGCAGTGTGCCCTTTGACTCATTAATGTGGCGGGTTGTAATGGCTTTCTTGACATTCCCGGCTCTTACTGGGCATGTTAGAGATCGTCTATCTCAGGCTATGCTGGGAAACTGCTAGTCAAGCCCAGAGGTACTGCAATACTAGGTCTTCTATATTAGCAACAGCCATCACTACAGAGAGGAAGAGGAATGTTTGCAGCACTCGGATAAAATGACAAATAATCAACAACAGAAAAAAATATGGACCGAGGCTCTACACTAGATCACTACAGGGAATACGGCGATCCTAGCTTCTACAATGATCTTTTGGGGTAGTTAAACTAATAAGGAAACGACAAAATATAACGCTCTGGCCATGATAGTCGTAAATAGGACAAGAAATAAACACGGTGTGTTCTTTGTCTAACTTGGTGGGCTAAGTGGTTACTAATCGAGAGGGAAGGCAACACAGCATCTAAAATATGATAAAATTGGATATATTGGGCTGAAAGATGCAGGTGCTGTATAACGAAATTTTTCTGTTGCCCACACCAAAGCTGTAGCGATAGCTCAGTGGATAAGTGAACTGGACTACAAAGGACAAGAGGTAGGGTTCGATCCCAACCGACGGCTTGCGGTTCACCCAGCCTTTAATGGGTACCGGATTTTTTTCTGGTAAAGTAAAGCAGCACGGGCGTAATACCGACCACATTACCCCAAAAATCATGTGCGAAGGTCTGTACAATTTATGGTCACTAACACCATATTCTCTATACGCCACTTGGCGTGACGGGGGTACTTTACTTTTTTTTTTACAAGCTGTCTACTTTTTAATGGCGTCTAATTTTGAATACAACGAATTGGAATGAGGGTTACGACCTACACTGTCTCGTCCGAAAAGAAGAAGAGGAAGTCATACATAAGGCATGAGATCGCGATAAGATGAACTTCCAAATGATGAAATTTTAACATTCCCAAGCTGTAGAGACGAGCCTGTTACGCTCTTCTGAGCGTTAATTAGTGGATGCATTGTGTCGGTAGTTTACAACGAGGCTGCCATATTGTGCCTTTATGGTTGTCTATAAGAGAGACGTCGGTCTCTTGATCGGAAGGTCCTAGGTTAGATTCCCGCAACAGACTATGGGAATTGCTCACCTTGAACTTGTTGATTCTTCGTGCCTGTACCCTCCCTTGGTTTTCGGGTAGTGATGTCAAATGTCGAGCCTTTTCGATAAACAAAACAAAGCAAAAAAAAACCCAGGAGGTCGCGTAAGCATCTTAAAGTACCCTTTGCAGATCCTTCTATATATTTTTTATTTGCCCGAAGTATTGTTTCAAACAAATGAAAAGACGATTAGAGGCCACAGAGATGGGATTTCTCAGAAGAATGTTGAAAGTTCCCTGGACAGCTAAAAAGACCAATGAGGAAGTTCTCAAAGAGGCCAACACAAAAAAGGAGCTCTTAAAAAAACATCAGAAAGAAGCAATCAACATTTTTCGGGCACACCATGAGAAGAGAAAAGTTGGAATACTTGGTTACAACTGGCAAAATAAAAGGAAAGAGAGATCGCGGACGACAAAGAGAGAAAATACTGGATAGCTTGGTGTCATGGCATGGAAAACAGTCAAAAACAGAACTGATACGATGCCCTGTAGATAGAAGATTGTGGAGGGACATGATCACCTACGCCAACCGGTATGGCACATGATGATGATTGTTTCTATCTATTTTGTCGTTGAGTACATTTTAACTGTTTTGTGTAATTCTTGCAGAGATCTATATAGTTTTGTCTATAGTATTTAAATCCGTGATCCCTGGGTGTTCCCCAATCTGCTATATTCAGTGAGATCGGCGATATCTCAGTGGTTACTGAGCTGGACTACAAAGAACCATATGCCGAAAGTCTATACAAATTATGGTTTCTATCACGATATTCCCTACACAAAACTTGGCGTGACGGGGCTCTTTAAGCTTTTTTTATAACTATATTTTAAGTATGAAGAGTATGAGCTTAAGTATGTGTTTAGTTGTCTTGTTCGCTGTACATGTGGTTGAGGTGCCAATCTTGAATTTTGTGTACATAGGGCTATGACAGAGATAGTCTAAAGACAGAGGTAATGATAACAAGAAGAAAAAGTCACCAACACAGTGCACAATAAAGAACAGTGGAACAATATTAAAACAGGCAAATTAATTTTAATATCTGGGAACAATGTTAACCTTAGATGGTAGATGTACAACAGAGGTGAGATGCAGAATGGCCCAGGCAAAAGCGTCAGTCCAAAATATGAGGAAGATACTATGCAATCTATTTTTGACAATAGAAACAAGAAGAGTCATTTAATGTTATGTAGAGCCAGTCTTAACATAAGGATGTGAATCGTGGACAATAGGAAAACAAACAAGAAAATTACTGGAGGCTGTAGAAATGTCGTTTAACAGAAGAATATTCAGAATACTATGCACAGCTAAGAAGAGTAATGAAAATGTTCTGAAAGAGGCCAATGCAAAGAGAGAGCTAATTTCTAATATTAGGAAGAAACAATCATCATTTTTTGGCCATGTAATGAGAAGGGAATAGCTGGAGTATATTGTAATAACTGGGACAATTGAGGGACGAAGAGATAGAGTGAAGCAAAAAGAAAAGATACCAGGCAGCTTAAGAGAATGGCTTGGCAGAAGGTCAACAACGGAAATGATAAATAACTGTCGAGATAAAAAGTTGTGGAGAGACATGATCGCCTACACCAGCAGGCGCGGTACTTGATCATGATGATGATGATAATGATGGCTATGGCGCCTAGTGTGTCCTGATATGAGGAGTGTTGATCTATTCATCTTATGGTAGGCGACTTGATTTGGGTCTTGGGGTCTTCTCATTGATTTCATTATCTCTTTCGTCAGAAAGTATGTCACTTAGGCATCTGGTAGTTTGCCTGACCCTTAGCAGATAACAGTCAAAAAGAGTAGGCAAGAAATGGCCGCAATCCGGGAAAAGTTGTTCAGAAAAAATCTTCCTATGTCAAAAACGGATGCGTCGGATTGAAAGGCTGAGATGTCATTGATTTACCATAAACTTGTGACACAACACATCCAGGCCACCTGAAACACTAGGCATGAGAAGATATATTCCGTGCATGACAACACTCAAGGAGGACACCAAGGTACGATGACAGGAAACTACAGTAGACGCTACTGTGAAAGAAGATGAATAGAGCAATAATCAAGGTGAGGCGAGACGCTCTTATCATCCTGAGCAAAGAATATAGATATTGGTGCAATGATAGAACGGATCTATATTGTAAACAGCCTAGATGTTGTTGATATGATTAGTGCAATGATAGAACTCATCTGTATTGTAAAAAGCCTTGATGTTGTTGATATGATTAGTGCAATGATAGAACTCATCTGTATTGTAAAAAGCCTTTATGTTGTTGATATGATTAGTGCAATGATAGAACACATCTGTGTTGTAAGTAGCCTAGATGTTGATGATAGTCAATGATATATGTTGATCTTGGATGGTTAGGCATGGGCATAAAAGAAAGTCCGGAAAGGGGAAAAAGGGGGGGGGGGAAGAGTTATTGCCATCTTGATAATTGTTGCTGAAAGATAGGAGGGTCTATACTGCTGCTGCTTCCATTAATGCTGCTGCTTCCATTAATGCTGCTGCTTCTACTACTTTTGTTGATAAGGCTACTGCTACTTCTACACCTACAACTTCAGCTACTACTGTTGTTGCTATAAATGCTGCTGCTACAACTACTACTACACCTACAACTGCTACTATTAATGCTGCTGCTTCTACTACTTTTGCTGACAATGCTACTGCTACTTCTACACCTACAACTTCAGCTACTACTGTTGTTGCAATAAATGCTACTGCTACTTCTACACCTACAACTTCAGCTACTACTGTTGTTGCTATAAATGCTGCTGCTTCCATTAATGCTGCTGCTTCTACTACTTTTGCTGATAATGCTACTGCTACTTCTACACCTACAACTTCAGCTACTACTGTTGTTGCAATAAATGCTGCTGCTGCTACAACTACTACTACACCTACAACTTCAGCTACTACTGTTGTTGCAATAAATGCTGCTGCTGTTACAACTACTACTACACCTACACCTGCTTCCATTAATGCTGCTGATTCTACTACTTTTGCTGATAATGCTACTGCTACTTCTACACCTACAACTTCAGCTACTACTGTTGTTGCTATAAATGCTGCTGCTGCTACAACTACTACTACACCTACAACTGCTGCTATTAATGCTGATGCTACTACTACACTTAAAACTACTACTTCTGCTGCTACTACAACAACTATATCTATTACTTCGGCTGCTACTATGACACCTACACATACTACTTCTACTGCCACTGTCAATGCTGCTACTGGAACACCTACTCCTACTACTTCGGCTGTTACTGCAACACATAACCCTACTACTTCGGCTGCTACTACAACACCTACTCCTACTACTTCAGCTGTTACTACAACACCTACTCCTACTACCTCGGCTGTTACTACAACACCTACTCCTACTACTTCTGCGGCTACAGCTGCTACTACAACACCTACTCCTACTACTTCTGCTGTAGTTGCTGCCAATACACTTACTACTAAAGGGGGAGTAGTTGGTCTCGAAGCAAGACGTCGGTCTCGAGACAGAGGTTTGTGATTCAAATCTCGGCTACTCGGTTGGGACTTTTATTTATGATTTCTCTCTGCGGCAACCACCCCTGGTCTCAGCAGTAAGGCCCGGCTTGAAACGTACTTACTCATGGACTAAAAAAGTATGAGTCGAAGACGGAGTTATCTGCCTGAGCGGCGAGGAATGCTTGTGCCCACGGCTGCCACGAAAAGTAAAACTGATTAAACATATAAAATTCATTTCCTAGTCTTTAGAGAGTACTTCACCAGAGGCGAAAGCTTTAAAAAACTTACTACTGTTGTTGCCACTATTGTTGTTGCCACTATTGTTGTTGCCACTATTGTTGTTGCCACTACTGTTGATGCCACTATTGTTGTTGCCACTACTGTTGTTGCCACTATTGTTGTTGCCACTACTGTTGTTGCCACTATTGTTGTTGCCACTACTGTTGATGCCACTATTGTTGTTGCCACTACTGTTGTTGCCACTATTGTTGTTGCCACTACTGTTGTTGCCACTATTGTTGTTGTCACTACTGTTGTTGCCACTACTGTTGTTGCCACTATTGTTGTTGCCACTATTGTTGTTGCCACTATTGTTGTTGCCACTACTGTTGATGCCACTATTGTTGTTGCCACTACTGTTGTTGCCACTATTGTTGTTGCCACTACTGTTGTTGCCACTATTGTTGTTGTCACTACTGTTGTTGCCACTATTGTTGTTGCCACTACTGTTGTTGCCACTATTGTTGTTGCCACTACTGTTGTTGCCACTATTGTTGTTGCCACTACTATTGTTGCCACTATTGTTGTTGCCACTACTGTTGTTGCCACTATTGTTGTTGCCACTACTGTTGTTGCCACTATTGTTGTTGCCACTACTGTTGTTGCCACTACTGTTGTTGCCACTACTATTGTTGCCACTACTGTTGTTGTCACTATTGTTATTGCCACTACTGTTGTTGCCACTATTGTTGTTGCCACTACTGTTGTTGCCACTATTGTTGTTGCCACTACTGTTGTTGCCACTATTGTTGTTGGTACTGCTACTCCTGCTACTAATACTACTACCACCACCATTACCACTACTACTACTACTACTACTACTATTACTACTACAACTACTGCTGCTGATATTACTTCTACTATTACTGCAACTATACCTACTACTGCTACACTTAATACTACTACTACTATCACTGCTACTACTACTATCACTGCTACTACTACTATCATAGTACTACTACTATTATCACTGCTACTACTCGTACCACTGCTACTACTACTATCACAGCTACTACTACTATCACTGCTACTACTACTATCACAGCTACTACTACTATCACTGCTACTACTACTATCACTGCTACTACTACTATCACTGCTACTACTACTGCTACTGTAAATTAAACACAGGTCCATCTGTCACTAATACTTTAGTGGTGTACTAACCACTCTACAATGCGGCTTCCATACACAGAACAGTACGTGGTACATTATAATAAATACGCTACATATAACATAACTTATCTAAATAACTATCTTTACGGCATTGTCCCATTACTAGTGTCTGCAGGGGGACTTATAGGACCGGAGAATAGAGGCAGCTTGTCCAATGCAGTCGCCGCTAGTTTTTCCGTTCTAAGATTTTTTGGTTAACTTTATAACATAACTCAATAATAATATAACATAACAGTATAACATATAATACAACATAATACTATAACATAATAGAATAATTAATAAAATAACATAATAATGTAAAATAAACTAAATAAAATAGCGCAATAGTTCTTCTCCTTCTTCTTTCCTTCTTCATTTACCTTTCAGCGTCGAGGGGAGATATAATTTGCGGTCGTTTGCTCGTATGTCCACTTCTGCTACTCTTATGTTTCCTAGTGCTTCCAATACTCCATCGATCCATCGTTTTCGTGGTAGACCGTTGTTCCTAGTTTTCTCACAACGTTTATTGAAGGCTTGTTGTGCTGTGTTTTGATTATTCTGCCTTGTCTCGTGGCCAAACCATTGTATCTGTTGTTTCTTTATTTATTATATTGGGAAAAAAAGGGGGGGGGTAGGGCGAAGGGAAGGCTATTCCTAGCTTTTTTCAGTTCTTCTTTTCTGATCTTATCTCTCAGACTGTTTCCTGTCATTCGTCTGACACATTTAATCTCAGTATAGGTTTTTATCTTATTGATCTTGCATCTAAGGTCCATTTGGACTGTCATTGGTAGCACCACGTTGGGAAGAAGATTGTATTGTACTGTGCCCGTTTTGCCTCTAGAGTTATTTCCATGTCGGACAATAGTGGGGATAGGTGTCCAATGAAACATAATAATATAACATACTAATATAGCTAAAACACATAATAATATAACATAGTAAAATAACATAATATAACATAATAGTATAGAATAATAATATAACTAATTAAAATAATATAATACTATAATATAACATTATACCATAATAATATAACATAATAATGTAACATAACAATACAACATAACAATTAAAAAATAATAATATAACTAAATAAAATAACTTGTCACAACATAAAGAACCCACGACGTTATGATTTTCTAGAAAAAGTTGACTACTTTCGTCAGGATCAGCAGCAGCGATAAATGATCGAGATCATACTCCATCTCCATGAGGTGCCTCTGGAAACAGGGTGTCCAAACCAGTAGGGGATCGTAGAGGAAGGGCTAGCAGTCACTTAAATATCTGCGCTGAAGTCGGATACGTTGTGCTGTAAATGCGCAAATCTCACAGCTTAGGTCTGTATGCAGTACATCCACGCCCAATTAAAGCTATTGTAGTCAGAACGATGATATGAAGTGGTCGCTGATTGGTTTGTAGAAAGAAATGAACACATAATGTATGTAATGCAATGCAAGCAATGCAAGCAATGCAAGCAATGCAAGCAATGCATAACATAACATAGCATAGCATAGCATAGCATAGCATAGCATAGCATAGCATAGCATAGCATAGCATAGCATAGCACAACACAACACAAAACAACATAACATAACATAACATAACATGACGTAACATAATAATTATGATACGAGACGAAACGACACGACACGATACGATATGATATGATATAGTGATGTGATGTTATGTGGTGTGATGTTATGTGGTGTGACGTGATGTTGTGTGTTGTAGTATATATCTTAGCCAGCTATGTTTTTCAACAAAACACATGGCTGACCACACTACTTGATTACACTCTCACACACGCACACATGAGTACACACACACATTTCATCTACTCCCCCCCCCCCCACACCAACCTCCGCACTAAATCTCCCTCACACCAAGTTACAGCTTCGAGGCCGGCCGGGCTCAGATGTCGCACACGTTAATTGCCATTCGCCCAACGGCCGCTAGTTTACGACTCGCCCAGTCAATCCCTCAGTGTCCCAGATGTGTGCCCTATGGCTAAATAGACTGGTGACCCAGTACGTTCAATGGCTTCTGACGGTTAACGTGGTCGTGGTGGGAAGAGACAGGCACTGGTTGGCTCGGTGAGGAATAACAAATCCAGCAGGTCAGGCCTCGGGTTGATTGAACGGAGAAAGGAAGAGGGAAAATGAGAGAAGTAGATAATAATGAGAGAAGGAGATGGAGAAATGTGGAGGAGAGGAATAATATATTTTAAAAAGCCCATTAAAGCAGGAAAAGTGGGGAAGAAGTAAGGGGATATTAGAAAGTGTGAGAGAAAGAAAGGGGTAAGAATAATAGGCAAAAAGGAAATACAAGTGGGAGAAGCGACAGGGTTAAATGGGAGAAGCGAAAGCAGGAGAATGATGCGTAAGGTAATAATGTAAGAAGTAAAATGTGGATAAAAAGTGGGTAATTTATGAGAAAAGCGAAGGGAGAAAGTGAGTAAAAGGTGGGAGAGGTGGGGAGGGGGAGGTAGTTAGAGAGAGACATCGAGGAGTGAAAGTGGGCCATTAGTGAGAGGAGCCGAGGTGGGAAAGTGGGCCATTAGTGTGAGATGCCGAGGTGGGACAGTGGGTCATTAGTGAGAGAAGCAGCGGTGGGAAAGTGGGTCATTAGTGAGAGAGGCCGAGGTGAAAAGTGGGTCATTGGTGAGAGAAACCGAGGTGGGAAAGTGGGTCATTAGTGAGAGAAGCCGAGGTGAAAAGTGGATCATTGGTGAGAGAAACTGAGGTGGGAAAGTGGGTCATTGGTGAGAGAAGCCAAGGTGAAAAGTGGGTCATTGGCGAGAGAAACCGAGGTGGGAAAGTAGGTCATTAGTGATATAAACCGAGGTGAGAAAGTGGGTCATTGGTGAGAGAAACCTAGGTGGGAAAGTGGGTCATTGGTGAGAGAAACCGAGGTGGGAAAGAGGGTCAATTGTGAGAGAAGCGGAGGTGGGAAAGTGGGTCATTGGTGAGAGAAACCGAAGGCGACTTATTAGTGAGAGAAGCCGAGGGCGTATGGTGAGTCATTATTGAGAGAAGCCGAGGTGGGAAAGTGGGTCATTAGTGAGAGAAGCCGAGGGCGGATGGTGAGTCATTAATGAGAGAAGCCGAGGTGGGAAAGTGGGTCATTAGTGAGAGATGCCGAGGTGGGAAAGTGGGTCAATTGTGAGAAAAGCCGAGGTGGGAAAGTGAGTCAGTAGTGAGAGAAGCCGAGAGCGGAATGTGGGTCATTAGTGAGAGAAGCCGAGAGCGGAAGGTGGGCCATCTGTAAGAGAAATTAGGGCAGAAGGTGGGTCATTAGTGAGAGAAGCTGAGGGCAGAAGGTGGGTCATTAGTGAGAGAAGCCGAGGGCAGAAGGTGGGTCATTAGTGAGAGAGGCCGAGGGCAGAAGGTGGGTCATTAGTGATAGAAGCTGATGGCAGAAGTTGGGCCATTAGTGGGAGAAGTCGATGGCAGTAGGTGGGTCATCTGTAAGAGAAATTAGGGCAGAAGGTGGGTCATTAGTGAGAGTACCTGAGGGCAGAAGGTGGGTCATTAGTGAGAGAAGCCGAGGGCAGAAGGTGGGTCATCTGTAAGAGAAGTTAGAGCAGAAGGTGGGTCATTAGTGAGAGAAACTGAGGGCAGAAGGTGGGTCATTAGTGAGAGAAGCCGAGGGCAGAAGGTGGGTCATTAGTGAGAGAAGTCGAAGGCAGAAGGTGGGTCATTAGTGTGAGAAGTCGAGAGCAGAAGGTGGGTCATTAGTGAAAGAAGACGAGGGCAGAAGATGGGTCATTAGTGAGAGAAGTCGAGGGAGAAGGTGGGTCATTAGTGAGAGAAGCCGAGAGCAGAAGGTGGGTCATTAGTGAGAGAAGACGAGGGCAGAAGATGGGTCATTAGTGAGAGATGCCGAGAGCAGAAGGTGGGTCATTAGTGAAAGAAGCTGAGAGCGGAAGGTGGGTCATTAGTGAGAGGTCGAGGGCATAAGGTGCGTCATTAGTGAGAGAAGTCAAGGGCAGAAGGTGGGTCATTAGTGAGAGAAGTTGAGAGCAGAAGGTGGGTCATAAGTAGAGAATTCGAGAGCAGAAGGTGGGTCATTAGTGAGAGAAGACGAGGGCAGAAGGTGGGTTATTAGTGAGAGAAGTCGAGAGCAGAAGGTGGGTCATTAGTGAGAGAAGACGAGGGCAGAAGGTGGGTCATTAGTGAGAGAAGCTGAGAGCAGAAGGTGGGTCATTAGTGAGAGAAGCCGAGAGCAGGTGGGTCATTAGTGAGAGAAGCTGAGAGCAGAAGGTGGGTCATTAGTGAGAGAAGTCGAGGGCAGAAGGTGGTTCATTAGTGAGAAAAGTCGAGGGCAGAAGGTGGGTCAATTGTGAAGGGAGCCGAGGGCGGAAGGTGGGTCATTAGTGAGAGAAACCGAGGAGGGAAAGTGGGTAATTGGAGAAGCCGATTGATGAAAGCAAGCAATCAGTAGGATAATGAGGGAAAAGGGAAAATAACATTAGATTTCAAAAGTGAAGCACTTGGTAAACATATTCCCATATTTGTTTGAGCTTGAAATGTCCTTGCCCAACTCGTCCTTTATATCCTGTTTATATCTAGCCTGGGGATGATGGCTGTCCCGGATGAGTAGAGGGCGCTGTTAATTAGCAATGCGTGGATTGTGTGTGTGTGTGTTTTTGTAATTGAACTAGTGTGTGTATCTCTGTAACACAAATAATGGTGAAACCCGAAATTCGTTTCCCTCACCTCAGATAACAAAACACGTTCTACAGGCTTGCCCCCAGCACACAGACCTGAGAAGGACTTTGTGGTCCACACCCACCTCCCTGGTAGAGAAACTCTACGGGGCAACCGAATCACTAAAACAGTATCTGCCTTCATAAGACAGTCCGGATCCTAGTCTGAATGGGTTGTGACCGCAGCAGAAGAAGATAACAGCGTTCTGTTCTACGCTATTCAACTTGGAGAATAGATGTTTAATATAATGTATACATTTACAACTCTGGGCTGTGATACTTGCTCAGGCTGTGATACTTGCTCAGGCTGTGATACTTGCTCAGGCTGTGATACTTGTTCAGACTGTGATACTTGCTCAGACTATGATACTTGTTCAGACTGTGATACTTGCTCAGACTGTGATACTTGCTCAGACTATGATACTTGCTCAGACTGTGATACTTGCTCAGACTGTGATACTTGTTCAGACATCAAATCTTCTGGGACCGATTTCGCCTTTCCATAATCCAGGAAGCCTGACAGCACATAGGATGAAAATGGTCACCTGACTGATTACGTCAGAACCAGAGCTGATCACAATCACCTCACTATAATGGCCTCAAAACAAACAAACGAAAGCTGGCCAAGATATCAGAGATCGACGAAGAACGAACACCCATACCTAAAAGCATCAGACATGAATCGGATGGGTTGAACTGAAAGGGCGGAAATACCGCTGCTGGTCGTAAGCTCTAATATCAATATAACTACGCCCAGTTAGCCTCCTTTTCAGATTAGACAACAAAGAGAAACGATCGTTAAGCGACGGAAAAGAAGTGTAACATTGTCAGTAAATAATAAGGGCAGGTTGGAGAGCAGGTGTCCGAGTCGATAATCAGTCTTGCTCCACAAACTAAGAGAGGGCCGGTTTGAATTCCAGTAGGTTCAACAGTTTTTTTTTATTTATTTATCTATCGGGGGGGGGGGGGGGGGGGGGGGTTGTGTGTGAAATAAAAACTCTTACCCGAACACCCACCTCGTAAGTACCTCTCAGGACAAACGGCCTTTATTCTCCGTTCCTATAAGTTTCCCCGATAGCCTCCAGTAAGGGAATAATGCCGTCATATTTGTTTATGCTACCGAAATAAGAAACGATGAATTGACACTCCTCCTGATACAGCGGATGTGAATACTTACTCGACTGACGTGTATTTATATTCTAGTCCAACCATTGAACCAGTTTTATTGCAGTCAAGAATTCTCCATTTCCGGTCCATCATTTGTCATTGCACTTCCCAAAATGCATCGATAAAGTCTATTGTCAAGCTCGCACCGTGCACGTCCTACTCCACTGTACAGGCGACGTCTACTCGTTGAGATCCAAGGATAAGAAACTCATCAGATATAGCACATCGACAAAACACACTAGTTTGTCATTGAAACTTGAGTTTATTTACTCAATAGTGTCTTTCCCTCAATCCAGCCTATGACAACCTGCACCATCAAAGCAAGAGACAGAGCAGAATGGCGATCCATGGTAGCCAACCATCGTTGCGGAGATGGCATTCGATGATGATGACGAGTGTCCTTCCACGAAGAATACAGTTCAGTTCAGTTCAGTTCAGTTCAGTTCAGTTCAGTTCAGTTCAGTTCAGTTCAGTCCATATGTGCTCAGATATCCTCCGAATTATATCAATCAACGTAGAGCGACAAGACTAACGACACCGATGTTTTTGATGGCTGATAAGTCTTCTTTGACTTTTTGCATGACGTTGTCGTCTGGAGGCCACACCCCCACAACTTGACATAATATACGTTCACACTGTTCATGGCTGCAGAGTCATTTTTTTTCTTTTTAATGTCGGGCTTTCGTTCAGCGTCTTTGTGGGTATAAAGAATGACAAGCAGCCCATTGCTGTTCCGCACTTAAAATCATTCAAATTGGCAAGCTGGTCTGCATGGTCATTATTCCTTACAACAATCTGCGATATCTTCGCCTTACATTCCAACCTATCCGATATTAGTATGCTATTTTTAAGTACTGACTTTGACATATATCTTCAATTCTCTTACGAGTTTGCCGGGTTTAATTTGTCTGTTTCGAAGTACAGTTTTAAGGTCTTTATCAGTTCTTGTTCATGATCTTGACACAAACATTGTTTGTTTGTTTGTATCCATCAGCTTTATATCACAAGCGAAGTCCCGAGAGACTGAATTTTGCATGAAAATCATTTTCCCTTTTTCAACTCTGACAGCAGTTTATCAGGAACCCCCGGCCATACAAGCACATATTCTTTGATTTGATTTTTTTTTTCTTTCGCCAGCTTTTACCTCTGACGAAGTCCCTAGAGACTAGGAACTAAATTTTGCGTGTTATTTAATTTTTTCCTGGCAGCCGTGTGCACAGGGGCCCCTCGCCGCACAGGCAGATAATAATAGTCTCTTTGAGACGAGCTGTGGTAAATGCAACATTCTGTGAAAGATCTGGCTATGTCTCTTTGAGACTCTTTGAGACGAGCTGTGGTAAATGCAACGTTCTGCGGAAGATCTGGCTAGAGATAGAGACTCTTTGAGACGAGCTGTGGTGAACGCAACGTTCTGTGAAAGATCTGGCTAGAGATAGAGACTCTTTGAGACAAGCTGTGGTGAACGCAACGTTCTGTGAAAGATCTGGCTAGAGATAGAGACTCTTTGAGACAAGCTGTGGTGAACGCAACGTTCTGTGAAAGATCTGGCTAGAGATAGAGACTCTTTGAGACAAGCTGTGGTGAACGCAACGTTCTGTGAAAGATCTGGCTAGAGATAGAGACTCTTTGAGACAAGCTGTGGTGAACGCAACGTTCTGTGAAAGATCTGGCTAGAGATAGAGACTCTTTGAGACGAGCTGTGGTAAATGCAACGTTCTGTTGAAGATCTGGCTAGAGACAGAGACTCTTTCTGAAGAGCTGTGGTATATGCAACGTGCAAAGTACATGGGACCTGATGATGGTATATATTTTTCTACCTCTTTCCACGGACAAAGACCAGTGAACCCAGCAATTGCCGATACGCCCTGTGGTGTCTTGTGGGGAAGAAAGAGAACTCTCCCCCCATCTCCCGTTAGCACTGTCAAAAGTCCATCCTTCATAAGTTTCTCTAGTCTGGCCCACACTATATTGCCCTTATTAGCTGCCACTAAAGGCTGTAGCAGATGCGGACGTAAGAGCGGATGTATGGAAGCAGTTCTCTCTGAATTGACCGCACTAAAAAAGCACCAGATTAAAATGAATCGACTATTTATTCTGGGGAGAGGCCCCCACAGAAGCACTACTGAACTTTGTGGCTCACAATCAGGAAGCCATGCTTTCCTGATCTAGTTATAGAATGTTTATAGGCAGATAGCCGAGGTGAGGCCTACACGTATGATAAGAAAAGATCTACACGCATTATAAGTAATGATCTACACGCATGATAAGGAATGATCTACACGCGTGATAGGACTGATCTACACATATGATAAGGAATGGTCTACACGCATGATAAGAAATACTGTATACGTAATTTAAGAAATGGTCGACAAGCATGATAAGAAATTGTATGTGCGTATGATAGGAAATGACTTACAAGCATAATAAGAAATGGTCTACGCGCACGCTAAGAAAAAGCCCAAAAGCATGATAAAATTTGCCGCACAAACATGATAATAAATGACTTGCAAGTATGATAAGAAATGGACAACATGTATGATAAAAATGGTATACGCGCAGGATAAAGAATGACCCACAATTAAGGTCAGAAATATCGAACAAATATGATAATAGTAAATGGCACACATGTATGGTAAAATATGGCACACAAGTATGATAGGTAATGGCCCACGTGTCTGACAAGAAATGGCACACAAATATGATAAGAAATGGCACACAATTATGATAAGAAATGGCCCACGTGTCTGACAAGAAATGGCACACAAATATGATAAGAAATGGCACACAATTCTGATAAGAAATGGCCCACATGTATGATAAGAAATGGCACACAGTTATGATAAGAAATGGCCCACATGTATGACAAGAAATGGCACACAATTATGATAAGAAATGGCACACACGTATGATAAGAAATGGCCCACATGTATGATAAGAAATGGCACACATATATGATAAGAAATGGGCCACATGTATGATCAGAAATGGCACACATATATGATCAGAAATGGCACACAAGTATGATCAGAAATGGCCCACATGTTTGATAAGAAATGGCACACATGTATGATAAGAAATAGTCCACATGTATGATAATAAATGGCCCACATGTATGATAAGAAATGGGCCACATGTATGATCAGAAATGGCACACATATATGATAAGAAATGGCCCACACGTATGATAAGAAATGGCCCACATGTATGATAAAAATGGCACACATATATGATAAGAAATGGCCCACACGTATGATAAGAAATGGCCCACATGTATGATAAGAAATGGCCCAGATGTTTGATAAGAAATGGCACACAAATATGATAAGAAATGGCACACAAGTGTGATAAGAAATGGCCCACATGTATGATAAGAAATGGCCCACATGTTTGATAAGAAATTGCCCAGAAATATGATAAGAAATGGCACACAAGTGTGATAAGAAATGGCCCACATGTATGATAAGAAATGGCCCACATGTATGATAAAAAATGGCACACATATATGATAAGAAATGGCCCACGCGTATGATAAGAAATGGCCCACATGTATGATAAGAAATGGCCCACATGTTTGATAAGAAATTGCCCACAAATATGATAAGAAATGGCACACAAGTGTGATAAGAAATTGCCCACATGTATGATAAGAAATGGCCCACATGTTTGATAAGAAATGGCACACAAGTGTGATAAGAAATGGCCCACATGTATGATAAGAAATAGCACACACCTATGATAAGAAATGGCACACAATTATGATAAGAAATGGCAGAATGTATGATAAGAAATGGCCCACATGTATGATAAGAAATGGCCCAAATGTATGATAAGAAATGGCACACAATTATGATAAGAAATGGCACGCACACATGTATGATAAGAAATGGAACACAATTATTATAATAAATGGTACACATAAATGATAAGAAATTGTACACAATTATGATAAAAAATGGCACACATATATGATAAGAAATGGCCCACATATATGATAGGTAATGGCCCACATATATGATAAGAAATGGCATACAATTACGATCAGAAATGGCACACAATTATGAAAAGAAATGGAACACAAGTATGATAATAGTAAATGGCACACATGTATGATAAGAAATGGCCCACATATATGACAAGAAATTGCACACATGTACGATAAGAAATGGCCCACATGTATGATAAGAAATGGCCCACATGTATGATAAGAAATGGCACACATGTATGATAAGAAAAGGCACATATGTATGATAAGTAATGGCCCACATGTATAATTAGATATGGCACACATGTATGATAAGAAATGGCACACATGTATGATAAGAAATGACCCACATCTTTGATAAGAAATGGCCCACATGTATGATAAGAAATGGCACACATGGATGATAAGAAATGGCCCACATGTACGATAAGAAATGGCCCCACTTGTATGATAAGAAATGGCCCACATGTATGATAAGAAATGGCACATATGTATGATAAGAAATGGCCCGCATGTATGATAAGAAATTGCCCACATGTATGATAAGAAATGGCACACATGTATGATAAGAAATGGCACATATGTATGATAAGAAATGGCACACATGTATGATAAGAAATGGCCCACATGTATGATAAGAAATGGCACACATGGATGATAAGAAATGGCCCACATGTACGATAAGAAATGGCCCCACTTGTATGATAAGAAATGGCCCACATGTATGATAAGAAATGGCACACATGTATGATAAGAAATGGCCCGCATGTATGATAAGAAATTGCCCACATGTATGATAAGAAATGGCACACATGTATGATAAGAAATTGCCGACATGTATGATAAGAAATGGCACACATGTATGATAAGAAATTGCCCACAAGTATGATAAGAAATGGCATACAAGTATGATAATAGTAAATTGCACACATTTATGATAAGAAATGGCACGCAAGTATGATAAGAAATGGCCCATATGAATGATAAGAAATGGCACACAATTATGATAAGAAGTGGCCCACATGTATGATAAGAAATGGCACACAATTATGATTAGAAATGGCCCACATGTATGATAAGAAATGGCCCACATGTATGATAAGAATTGGCACAGACGTATGATAAGAAATGGCACATAAGTATGATAAGAAATGGCACACAAGTATGATAAGAAATGGCCCAGATGTATGATAAGAAATGGCACACAATTATGATAAGAAATGGCCCACATGTATGATAAGAATTGGCACAGACGTATGATAAGAAATGGCACATAAGTATGATAAGAAATGGCACACAAGTATGATAAGAAATGGCCCAGATGTATGATAAGAAATGGCACACAATTATGATAAGAAATGGCACACATGTATGATAAGTAATAGCACACATGTATGATTAGAAATGGCACACAATTATGATAAGAAATGGCACACATGTATGATAAGAAATGACACACATGTATGATAAGAAATGGCATACAATTATGATAAGAAATGGCACACAAGTATGATAATAGTAAATGGCATACAAGTATGATAAGAAATGGCCCACATGTATGATAAGAAATGGCCAACTATTTTGATAAGAAATGGCCCAGAATTATGATAAGAAATGGTCCTGTAAGTTGACCGCAGAAGTGTAAATAAAGAATGAGGGAAACCATCAGTCATTCGGAGATTAGAACAATCATATTTCAATCTGAAGCTGTCTTACTCGGAGGTCATGAAATACTGTAGGACTATCTTTGCCCTCCCAACGTAGCTCATCCAAAGACTCCCTAAAGCTTACCTTCTGATCCGTCATTCACGATTCGATTCCTAAACGTCACCCAGGAGAAGAGGTAAGTGCGTCTGTACTGTGAACTGGTCTACAGCATACTACAATGTTATGTCAATAATGTTTTACTAAACTACTGGACTAATGGTAATAGTAACAACAAAGAAAAAGACATCACCTCAGTGCAAAATAAAGACAAGTGGAACACTATTAAAACAGGTAAATGAATTTAAAATATTGGGAGCTTTGTTAACCTCAGACGGAAGATGTACAAAAGAGGTGAGATGCAGAATGGCTCAGGCAAAAGCAGCTTTCCAAAAAATGAGGAAGATACTATGCAACCCATTTTGACAATAGAAACAAGAAAAAGAGTTCTTAAATGTTATGTAGAGCCAGTCTTAACATATGGATGTAAATCATGGACAATAGGATAGCAGAAAAAAATCACTGGAGTCTGTAGAAATGTGGTTTTACAGAAGAATGTTGAGAATACCATGGACAGCTAAGAAGAGTAATGAAAACGTTCTGAAAGAGGCCAAGGAAAAAGAGAGCTAATTTCCAATATTAGGAAGAAACAATCATCATTTTTTTGGCCGTGTAATGAGAGAACAACTGGAATATATTGTAACAACTGGAAACATTGAGGGACGAAGAGACAGAGGGAAGCAAAGAGAAAAAACAACAGACAGCTTAAGATAATGGCTCGGCAGAAGGTCAAGAACAGAAATGATAAATAACTGTCGAGATCAAAAGTTGTGGAGAGACATGATCACCTACGCCAGTAGGCCCGGTACTTGATGATGATGATGACTGGACTAATGATTGTTTGCTACCAACTGTCTGTCAAGACGCCAAAGGCTATACTAAACATTGTCTGCGCCTTTTCTTCCCAGCATTCCGACTTCAACGTCTCGTATGTGAGCACTGAGTTGCTTTCATTTTTCTATCCTCGCTTAGCCGGACAGGTTAATCTCTTTTTGAGATATCACTATGAGGTGGAGTAGGATCTTGATCAGCTATAAGTCATTGGCTGCTTTAACCACAATGTAGTGCATGTTACTGTTCTACCGTTTTGTTTCCTGACAACAGCTTTTATTGCCTGTTACTTGTTTCAATCACATTCTGTTCAGGTTTGGTTATTCAAATAAATTGTTTTTCTTTAGAATCCTAAAATGTAACAACAAGAAAATTAAAAGCTAACTTAAAGCTCAAAGGAGACAGGTCACACAAATTTACCAAGAGGATAGTTTGGACGCAGCAGATAAAATGGGCAATAAATGAGAGGGGGAAAGTCAAAAGAGAGAATGAAACAAGAAAAGCTGACGAGCATGGAGCAATATGAACGATACCACCAGGGGAAGGAAGTCGTGAAGACCGATCATGTCTTCTTACGGCCCGTCTCAAATGTAGGAAGGTAATAACGTTTTACAACAAGACAAAGAATACACAGAGGAAAATGAGAAATACAAAAATATAAAGCCACAAACTGATGGTGGTTTCGAGCGAGGAATAGATGAATATCGCAGAATCGTAGAGAAAGGAAGGAAGATTTGAGGGAGGGAGGGTGTGAAAGACAGAGAGAATAAGGAAGTTTCAGACGAGCGAAAGACACGCGAGGTTTAATGGTTGAACTGTTACCCACAAGGCAAAGACGGCGAGCCTAGCCACTATCGGGAGCGCCCAATAACACTTGAAAGGTCGAGGACTGAAGGCGAGAGGCGAGGGAAATAGTGTGAAACTTCTTTTTAGCCGCCGGCCTACGAGTTCCAAGGCAAGATAAAAGATCCGAGTTGATTGCCGTCGATAGTGAGATGGGCGGAGCCACTGGGGCGAGAGACGGAAAGACCGGAATACTCTCTCCTCATTGGCCGCTTATGCTGTCAGTCACATTTGTGGCGGCCTCCGACAGGTCGCTCTTTCCGATGTCTCGTCAGTTACGGCGTAGAGCCGACAGCGACCAGACCCGAGTGTCAGTAACAAGACGTGGATTTTCGTACGGACTTTCCAGTGAATGTTATTCTCAATTTCTTCGTTGTTTTCTAACTAGTTTTGTGAACACAATTTGTTATTACATGAACAGTAGCACTCGGACGTTGATTAACATAGTTTGGATTACTTTCATACTTATTCTACACCAACAACTTTTGTAAGTATCTAGGTCTAGACTATCTACTGTCACTACAGAATCAATGAACTTGTGATACCCCTCTCCTGTGAATTTTGTGGATTAAGTATGTTCAACACAAACAGAGAAGTCGGGTAAGTACGTTCTTTGCTTCGGTCAGCGAGAACGGGGAGGTAATCAACTCGGGTGAACTCTTTGCTACCCAACACAACAGTCATACTCGGACATTAATACTTCGTTATTTGCCTACTTATAGAGCAAAATCTGAACACAGTGTCAGAATTCTCCAGTTGAACTGGCGAGGTTATCTAAGGATTGTGTTCATCAACGGATTAATTGTCCAGGGAAGAATATCCGCCGTGGCAGCCATCAGTAATGAGCGTGCAAAGACCACATGACAGCTCCTACGACCTGACGGTCCAGCCGACAGTCAGCGCCCTGCATATCCCGGCCTCTCACGCTTTTATCCCCTTCCAGCAGTTTTCTATTACCGACGCCTCCGGACTTCGGAACCCTGCCGACGACAATAACAACAAAACAGCCGTGCCTGTGGTGTCGGTGGTGACTGCGGTGTCCGGCTTGTGTCCGGCTATACCCGTGGTCAGCATGCAGCAGACAGCTCATCTTGCCCAAACTGTGGTGGCACCTACCATCATCCCAGGCGTGGTCACTCCGATGACAGTGAACACTGCCAACTGTCTGACGCCAACGACTACAATGACAGTCTCTAAGACTCTTAACATCAGCAGCCACATCTCTGTACCAATGCAACAACAACAGCAGCAACAAACTGTTGGTATTCCCGTGATGAATCCGCAAACAAGTGGCGTTAAACATGAACCCAAGCAACCTCAACAACTCGCACCAGAACACCGCACCAACAACACCTGGTAACAAACCCGTTATTATAAAAGTGGCGGCAGTAGCTGCAGTAGTCCACCATCTAACAACAACATCAGCACAACATCCGGCAAGACTAGTTCCAACTCGAAGACAGGCAGCTCAAACGTCAGCTCTGAACAAAACGAGGACCTGGTAAAACCCGTGTTCAAGGACGGGGAGCTGGTTCTTGAGGTGGAATGTGGGCAGAACAAAGCTGTTCTCTACCTCTCGAAATTATGCCAGGGCAGCAAGGGAACCGTGCATCAACTTCCAGAGTTCATGGCTCACGCCCAACGAGTTTCAATTCGTGTCTGGCAGAGAGACGGCCAAGACTGGAAGCGCTCAATTCGTCACCACGGCAAGAGCTTGAAACTTCTACTGGCTAAAGGCATCCTTAACGTCCACCCAACTATGTGTGACTGCGATGGATGCCGACAGGGGGCAACACTCGTAAGTAAATGACGTCAGCTTTGTCCACTTTATTTTAAGCCGTGATTTCTTATCTTAAGCTGTTATATACTATCCTGACCTTCTTTATAGAGACCGTTCTGCCCATCCTAAATCTTTCTGTCTTAAAGTTGTGTCCTGTTTTAGCCTTCTGCCTGCCGTCCCTCGTTATCTTAAGCTGTTCCTTCTTATATTAGTATTATTGAGTATTATAGTAAGGCGTTCTATCTGTTAAAGTGTACTGTCTTATCATGGGCCGTTCTGCTTTATCGTACGGTGACGACATATTGTAATTATGAGAAAGGGTCGTATGCTAAGGGTACTGTCTAGCTGTGTTCTGCGCTCGTCATTTGAGATCTTACCGTCGCAGGTTTTGTTTGGTTACTATAATGATAGAATTCCTAGCAGAGATAATTTGATTAATGATAGAATTCCTAGCAGAGATAATTTGAGTAATGATAGAATCAAGTGATAATTTGAATAATGATAGAATCAATAGAGATAAATTGAGGAATGATAGAATCAACAGATATAATTTGAACGATTACAGAATCAGCAAGGACATAATTTGAAAAATGATAGAATCAGCAAGGACAGTTTGAACAATGATAGAATCAGCAGAGATAATTTGAACAATGATAGAATCAGCAGAGATAATTTGAACAATGATAGAATCAACAGAGATAATTTGAACAATGATAGAATCAGCAGAGATAATTTGAACAATACTACAATCAACAGAGATAATTTGAACACGAACAGTGGTTGAATCAGCATAGATAATTTGAACTATGATAGAATCAGAAGAGATAATTTGGACTAGCAGTAAGAAAATTAACGTGCGATTCCAAGTCTGTTATTGTTAGTTCCGGGGACATAGTTGGTCAGGTAACATAGTTGATCATGGGACATAGTTGGTCAAGGGGACATAGTTGATCTGGTGACATAGTTGAACATGGTACATAGTTGGTCAGGGAACATAGTTGATCATGGGACATAGTTGGTCAGGGACATAGTTGATCATGGGACATAGTTGGTCAAGGGAACATAGTTGATCTGGTGACATAGTTGGTCTCAGTGGCAGTGCAGCGCAGTTGCGAATGATCAGCTCACGTAAGAGTCAGTGTTTGCTTGTTTAAACAGAGAAATGCTTGACACGACAAAGGATATCGTTAAATGATCAATTGTTATCGCGTTACCTATGGGAGTACACATCGCTAACACACTTGGTGGTGGTGACATTTTAGATATTACGTCACATCCTGATAACGCACACATTTCACTCATTGGCTTCACAGTGAAGCTTAGGAAAGTGAATTTCAATCTTGTATTAGTCTTTGTGATTTGCTGACTTGCGTTTTTAGGCCCCCTCTCCCCACCAACCACCCCCACCCACCCAAAAAAAATATATTCTATCCTTGGAACCAGTTTCATTGCGGTAAGATATTTCCCATATCCGCTCCACTACTTGTCACATAATTTCCCCAAAATTCATCGGTAAATTGTGTCGCTCCATGCACGTCTTACTTGACTGCACAGGCGACGATGCCAAGCCTCCATAGTCGACTCTTACGGCATGCGTGGGAGGTAACAATGGCTCTCCCCCTCCCCCTACTTGTGGGGGCCCCGGGAGCCACACGGGCTGAAAAATAAAACTAAAAAGGAAAGAAAGGCTTGGTTTTAAACAAAATAAATATATAGGAGGACAAATTGAACATGGTATATTCGTCATTACTTGCCCCTGTTTCGTATACCATAGTTAATGTCTTAGTTTAGGCATATAAATTATTTCAGACAAACGAGTGATCTCCCATAGTTGGCTTGGCAGCAAAAGTTCAGTGGTTTCAAATCTAAAAATTAAGTTTGAGTTTAGAGCTAGGATTTTACCGGCGTGTTGTTTCTCTTGTTCTACAACTATGACGGATTAGGAAACCACAGACTAAAGTGCAGTGATGCTTACTCAAGGGGACGTTACACTTGCGAACCAAAAATTATGTGCTTAACCAGGACTTTACCGTATATTACTTGTGGGTAACCTCAGTTCTCGGATGTGACCGGTCCCCTTACCATAACCCCCCCCCCCCCCCCAATGCTGTTCGTGAACTTGTATTTTGATGTCCCACTCCATGAACCAAGTCTCTTGGACTTGTACCTCATTAGATTATTGTTTGGTAGGTACAATAGAGATGTTTCAACTCCGCCAAACCGTGGCAAAAAATTTGTACTTGACTTGCTGAATTTGGGGACGTATTGGAGAATTTGGAGTAGTGCCCCCTTCCGACACGTAGTAATAGCGAGAAATAGTACTATACCCTCCCACCCGTTAATGCAGTTGTCCTGTAGTGAAATTGTAATACTTGACACCCTACAATGACATGTTACGGGATTTCCTTACACTACATTGACATGTTACGGGATTTACTTTATATTTTGGTCTTCTTCCATTTTTTCCCGCTTCATTTACCTTTGAGGGGAGATGTAGCATGCTGACTTTTGCACTTCCTTTGCCTCTCCTGTCATAGTTTCTAGTTTTTAATATTTCATCAATCCATCGTCTCCTTGGTCGACACTTGGATCACATTCCTAGCGTTTGTTGGTGGAACAATAGGCCCTATTTTGTTCTTTCTGTCTCATCGCGTGACCTAAACTATTTATCCCTTGTCTCTCTATGTTTTCATTGGCGGGAATTATCCTTAGCTTTTTTCTGAGTTCTTCACTTCTGATCTTATCTCACGCGCTGTTTCCTGTCATCTGTCTAAACAGGGTGGTGATTTGTTCTTTGTGCATGTCGGAAGTTCGTGTCATTCGGTAGTTTACCTTGCACGGTCCCCACTGGCACTGTTGGCAATGCATACGTATTAATCAGCAAAGGGACAAACTGGAATTTCCTTACAGTAAGTATGAATAGAATCAGCGATTAAGGTCAGGTACATTAATGGCTGCTAGAGATAAAGTAGCATTTCAACTTTTATAACTGTCTCCGCGTTGGTAAGAGTGGTTAAAGAAGTGTCCAAACAACTCCAGCAGATATTGTAGACATAGTCTTAAAATATGTGATATATAACATATGTTATACTGCTATCTTTTTGTTCCACGGATATTAGGTCCAATGTCCTAGAATTGAATCTGTGTTTTAACTTTATAGTCTTCTGATACTAGGACTAATATCATATAGTTTTGTTTTTACTCTATAGTCTTTCAATACTAGGACCAATATCCTATAGTTGACTTGTTTTCATTTTATAGTCTTTTAATACTAGGACCAATATTCTATAAGTTGACTCTGTGCTTCCTGGTTATGTTTTTTCGGATACTAGGACTTGTGTCCTATAGTTGGAGAAATGTAAATATATATGTATAGAAAAGAAATAGGAAAAAAAACGACATGGTTAAAGCTTCACGTAACAAGTGGACAATAAAAACCAGAACAACGTTTCGACGCAATAGACCTTCAACAGGTACAAATATACAACATAGATAGACATATGTAATCCTATAATTGACTGGATGTTTTTACTTTATAGTCCGGATACTGGAACCAATAATTGACTTGGCCGTCGTTTTCTCTTTATAGTGCCCGGGTACAAGGACCACTATTCTTTAATCGACATGTTTTTTTCACTTTATAGTTTGCACATACCAAGGTCATAAACATAGTTTACATGTTGCTTTCTCTTTATAACATATAGAAATAAAAGCCAGCTCAGCAGGGTTGACGTGGCGTCTGTTCTACAGCCTGCAGGCAATGCAGCCAGCTCAACGCAGTTGACGTGGCGTCTTCACTTCAGTCAATAACACAATTTAGTCTCGTAACAAATAGCTTGCAGCCCGTCAAATCTATACACCGTAACTCAACCCCTCTTTGTGGGCTGACAACCGGCACGCCTCGTGTGATAGCGTATAATTTATGTCAAAGTAATACGAGCATGCGAGTCGGTACTTTCTCATTGGGAGTCAGAGCCAGAGTTAACATATAATTGGCTCAAAACTCAACAAGCTGAGGATGATCGTATCAGAAACGCCTGGATGGCTCAGATGAGGAGTACTCAGAGTTTCTTTCCCTCCAGATCTTGGTTGGCATGCGTTGTGTCAGTTTCTATTTGTTAATTGTTGTGTATATCTTGTATACAATCGCGTGCTCACGACACTTGCACAAGAAACCTTACGTTATGGGCGTACACATACTTTCCTCTTTGGCGAACACTTTTCTTCCTAGCGTTCACCAGTTAAATGCGCCTACATGCGTTGTGTTGCTAGATTAAGGCAACCCCTATATATATATCTGCACCTTTCGGCGCGAAACATCCGTGTTAGGCGTGGGTAGATTTACTTACCAGTAGAGTTACTGTCCCTACAGTAGCCATTTTGGGCCTTTTTTCGACGTTTAACGGAAGCAGGCTTTTTAACGTCCGCAGGTGCGCCCGGGATCTCCTATGTTTTTGCCATAATCCGAGAGGGCTAGACATCGGATCTTACTACCGGAAGACCAGGGAGTGTAACACCACGGATTCGAAGTGAAAAATACACACCGCCTGGGCGGATTATGTGTCCGGACCGTTCTGTCCAGAAGCTCTAGTCGTACTGTAGACTTCGGAGCCGCCCTTGGCAAACTACGGAACCGTCCTTGGTAGACTATGGAACCACCCTTGGCAGACTATGGAACCACCCTTGGCAGACTATGGAACCACCCTTGGCAGACTATGGAACCACCCTTGGCAGACTATGGAACCACCCTTGGCAGACTATGGAACCACCCTTGGCAGACTATGGAACCACCCTTGGCAGACTACGGAACCACCCTTGGCAGACTACGGAACCACCCTTGGCAGACTACGGAACCACCCTTGGCAGACTATGGAGCCAGCCTTGGCAGACTATGGAACCACCCTTGGCAGACTACGAAAGATATAGAGACATCTGTAAATCATCTCTGAATGACTTCTCCATCTGTGAAAATGACTGAGAACATCTGGCAAGTGATTGCACATCATGGAGAGCATGTTTAAGGAATGGTATAACATCATTTGAGACTGTGCTAAGGCAACACTTGGAAGATAAAAGGAAAAAGGGTGAAACCGTGTGGATCAGTGGACCTGACTTGTTCATTCTGTGGCCATGTGTGTTTATCAAACATTGGTAGAATTAGCCACGAGAAAAGCTGTTCGACAAAAACAAAACCTCAAAAAATACACAATAGCCTCCACTAGACCGTCTGACAAGACGACAAGGGCCACATATAGAAATATAACGATAGCTACAACACCTAGATTTAAGGATAGTTTGAGCATGTAGATCTAAAATGTCTTCCGTAGTCACAAAGCGACCAGGCACCAAGTGGCGGTTACTCCTAGAGGCACATTGAACAGCCATATGAACATTTCTGAACTTTCAAACATTCTTAACCAAGCCAATATGATTAAACTGTCCGACTGTCTTTCTTCAGACTACACACGGACATCCTGTCATAGCCTTTCCCTGTCCCACTTGTGATTAATGTAGTTGAGCATTACATGACGAAGTATAGAGCTGGTAGGAGAAACTGACATGTTACCAGGGCCCTGGCCACGGGGGAACAGAGTATAGCCGCCGTCAACAGACACGGATGTCGTAAAAGGCGATTACGGAGGTTGTGGGGGGGGGGGGGATATTCACCGGTGCTACAGAGTTCGCGCATCTGAGCTGCAGCTATCATCAGTGCGTTCGGTGTGGCGAGCATGCTTCCTACTGGGAGACGTTCTAAGGAGAGGATGTGAGCACTTTGTTGCGTAGTGACGTTGATTTTTGGACAGATCTAAACGAAACTCAGTTTTGTTGGAAAAAAAAAAAAAAACACACGCAAAGTAGGACGCATAATGTACTCATCATCATCAGGTCGCATGTCCATTGCAGAACGTTGCATTCACCACAGCCCGTCTTAAAGAATCTTTGTCTCTAGCCAGATCTCCCACAGAACGTTGCATTCATTACAGCCCGTCTTAAATAATCTTTGTCTCTAGCCAGATCTCCCACAGAACGTTGCATTCATCACAGCCCGTCTTAAAGAATCTCTGTCTCTAGCCAGATCTCCCACAGAACGTTGCATTCATTACAGCCCGTCTTAAAGAATCTTTGTTTCTAGCCAGTCTCCCACAGAACGTTGCATTCATTACAGCCCGTCTTAAAGAATCTTTGTTTCTAGCCAGTCTCCCACAGAACGTTGCATTCATTACAGCCCGTCTTAAAGAATCTTTGTTTCTAGCCAGATCTCCCACAGAACGTTGCATTCACCACAGCCCGTCTTAAAGAATCTTTGTTTCTAGCCAGTCTCCCACAGAACGTTGCATTCATTACAGCCCGTCTTAAAGAATCTTTGTCTCTAGCCAGATCTCCCACAGAACGTTGCATTCACCACAGCCCGTCTTAAAGAATCTCTGTCTCTAGCCAGTCTCCCACAGAACGTTGCATTCATCACAGCCCGTCTTAAAGAATCTCTGTCTCTAGCCAGATCTCCCACAGAACGTTGCATTCATTACAGCCCGTCTTAAAGAATCTCTGTCTCTAGCCAGATCTCCCACAGAACGTTGCATTCATTACAGCCCGTCTTAAAGAATCTCTGTCTCTAGCCAGATCTCCCACAGAACGTTGCATTCATTACAGCCCGTCTTAAAGAATCTCTGTCTCTAGCCAGATCTCCCACAGAACGTTGCATTCATTACAGCCCGTCTTAAAGAATCTCTGTCTCTAGCCAGATCTCCCACAGAACGTTGCATTCATTACAGCCCGTCTTAAAGAATCTCTGTCTCTAGCCAGATCTCCCACAGAACGTTGCATTCATTACAGCCCGTCTTAAAGAATCTCTGTCTCTAGCCAGATCTCCCACAGAACGTTGCATTCACCACAGCCCGTCTTAAAGAATCTCTGTCTCTAGCCAGATCTCCCACAGAACGTTGCATTCATCACAGCCCGTCTTAAAGAATCTCTGTCTCTAGCCAGATCTCCCACAGAACGTTGCATTCATCACAGCCCGTCTTAAAGAATCTCTGTCTCTAGCCAGATCTCCCACAGAACGTTGCATTCATCACAGCCCGTCTTAAAGAATCTCTGTCTCTAGCCAGATCTCCCACAGAACGTTGCATTCATTACAGCCCGTCTTAAAGAATCTCTGTCTCTAGCCAGATCTCCCACAGAACGTTGCATTCATTACAGCCCGTCTTAAAGAATCTCTGTCTCTAGCCAGATCTCCCACAGAACGTTGCATTCATTACAGCCCGTCTTAAAGAATCTCTGTCTCTAGCCAGATCTCCCACAGAACGTTGCATTCACCACAGCCCGTCTTAAAGAATCTCTGTCTCTAGCCAGATCTCCCACAGAACGTTGCATTCATCACAGCCCGTCTTAAAGAATCTCTGTCTCTAGCCAGATCTCCCACAGAACGTTGCATTCACCACAGCCCGTCTTAAGAATCTCTGTCTCTAGCCAGATCTCCCACAGAACGTTGCATTCACCACAGCCCGTCTTAAAGAATCTTTGTCTCTAGCCAGATCTCCCACAGAACGTTGCATTCATTACAGCCCGTCTTAAAGAATCTTTGTCTCTAGCCAGATCTCCCACAGAACGTTGCATTCATTACAGCCCGTCTTAAAGAATCTCTGTCTCTAGCCAGATCTCCCACAGAACGTTGCATTCACCACAGCCCGTCTTAAAGAATCTTTGTCTCTAGCCAGATCTCCCACAGAACGTTGCATTCATTACAGCCCGTCTTAAAGAATCTTTGTCTCTAGCCAGATCTCCCACAGAACGTTGCATTCATTACAGCCCGTCTTAAAGAATCTTTGTCTCTAGCCAGATCTCCCACAGAACGTTGCATTCACCACAGCCCGTTTTAAAGAATCGGTTGTCTCTCTAGCCAGATCTCCCACTTCTTCTGTTGTCAGGTTGAAGGCCTTGATGTTTTCAAACCACTTCTTCTTGGTCCGCTCCTTCAGCGTCGCCCAGGAAACATGTCTTCCATTATAATGTAAAGTAATGTATGTCCGAGAGGGTACAGGCCCCGACTACTTTTTAAAACTCTTAGCTCATTTCTTCTTCTTTCTTTCCTTATTTGCCTTTCAGCGTCGAGGGAGATATAGAGGAGAAACTCTTAGCTCTAGGCGACGATTAATGAGGGCTCGTCCCAAGTTCAGAACGGGGTCTTCACTGGAATGACCGAGGATCAGTCGTTCAACCGTGAGGAAAGATATGTGCCTCTGAGCAATCATTTATCTTCTCAGCCTTGAAGTTGGAAGATTGAATGGTGGCTTAATCCTCGGTGTCATTGTCTCGGCGTGATAATCTACAGGATTGTGGTTCTGCTTTTCAGACGGCGTGGCTTTTCAGACGGCGTGGTTCACTGTCTGATCACATTAGAAAAGTTATAATCCGCTACCTAATTTCACGTCAGAATTTCAGCTTGGTTGGAAGTCTAGAGAATGATGTGAACGTTTTGGCCCGATCGAGATTAATTTGGCAAGGGCCGAGAGCATCGGTCATATCACGGAGAAGACACGCGCTGTCACTCGCCCCTGGCAGTTCTCGCTGAGCGGCCCGTCACTGACCACCTCTCGCGGTCTCCTATTAGTGGGCTGCCCTGGTATGCGAGAGACCCGTACGGCGGACTTCACTGGCAATGACCGAGGAGCGACCATAACCATAAAATGATGGGATCTGGTTGGGGATGGCGTTAATTTCCTGCTGTTAATGATGAATGTACATATCTTCTTTTTTTTAGAAAGTAAAAATACAAAACTAATGTGGACACACGTTAAGTGCGATGTGCCCTCGTGAGAGATCAAACAGCACAAGACTAGTTTAAAGTCACGCTCTATTTGCAAACATTGCTTTCGTGCTTCATTTCCATCATGAATTCTGGAGTCAGTGCACTTTTCTGTCTACCTACTGCCTTCTGTCTACCTACTGCCTTCTGTCTGCCTTCTGTCTACCTACTGCCTTCTGTCTGCCTTCTGTCTACCTACTGCCTTCTGTCTACCTACTGCCTTCTGTCTACCTACTGCCTTCTGTCTACCTACTGCCTTCTGTCTACCTACTGCCTTCTGTCTACCTACTGCCTTCTGTCTACCTACTGCCTTCTGTCTACCTACTGCCTTCTGTCTGAAGTCAAATACTGGACTGTGCTATAAAAAATAAGCAGAATTAGGAAAGGTATTGACTACAGCAACAAACTTTACGTCCACATTCTTGTTCAAATGTAACTTCTTGGTATAAGAGGATAAATGATTCCTACACTCTTAAAGTGATGATAGGCACGCTGTAATTATGCGTCGATTAGTCTTCAGTGAGTTTTTTTTTTTTTGCGCTCTTATCTTGTCTGTCTGTCTCTCTATTTATCTCTCTGTATGTATATATGTATATATATGTGTGTGTGTGTATTTGCTATTCGTTACTTGGACTTACTCTGACCAATAAAATAACAAACTGGAACATTTAGTGTCGTGTTTACATCACGGTCTAGCCAAAAAAATAGAACCATCTGATGCTGGTGTCAACCCGCATTCATTTGTTCTGTTCTAATTCCCCCAAATTTATTTCGCTAGTTCCCAAAACCACTTTTGAAACCTTCATGTTTAGGCCATGGGTAACTTCACACTTTAGGCCACAGAGGAATTTCGTTCTACGCGGGTAGGGAGGGACGGTGAGGTTGGTTTGGAGTAAGAACAAGCCACGTCACCCCACCTGTGCAACCGTACAACTTTTCTCACGTAGCTGCTGTTACTTGTCCCGTGGAACCCACCCATTGAATCCACTTGAATAAAGATGTCATGTGTAGTAGTAACACTACCTCTTCCAATAAAAAGCCTCGCTTCCTCCTAGAAATCCCTCATTTACAAGTCCCTCCTCCTCTTGCCTCCAACCCTGTGTTTGAAGTCTGACCACGTGTGACTAATTTAAAAGCCTACGGCAGGTAAGAACTTCGATCTGCCTTGTAGAGAACTTCTCTTTGAACGAGAGCCAGGCTAATTCATCTAAGCCCTCGTTTCGTTTCGAGCTCTCCTTTTCCCTCGGCCACCTGTTCGTGACGGTCGACGGCCCGCCCGCAGGTTGACACGTACCCCGCCTAGGTAGGTTCCGACGTCAAACATGGACCATAGGCATTTCCTTTCGATCTCAGGCGTTCACATGTGGGGGTAGACCGTAATTCACAAGTGTACACACATTTTTTTTTTTAAACAGATTGTCAGTCCTAGAGGAGATGGTTAGACGGAATACTAGAGTCAGTCCTAGAGGAGATGGTTAGACGGAATACTAGAGTCAGTCCTATGGGAGATGGTTAGACGGAATACCAGATAGTCAGCCCTAGAGGTGATGGTTAGACGGAACACTAGATAGTCAGCCCTAGAGGTGATGGTTAGACGGAATACTAGATAGTCAGTCCTAGAGGTGATGGTTAGACGGAACACTAGATAGTCAGTCCTAGAGGTGATGGTTAGACGGAATACTAGATAGTCAGTCCTAGAGGTGATGGTTAGACGGAACACTAGATAGTCAGCCCTAGAGGTGATGGTTAGACGGAACACTAGATAGTCAGCCCTAGAGGTGATGGTTAGACGGAATACTAGATAGTCAGCCCTAGAGGTGATGGTTAGATAGAATACTAGAAACACTGGGAATCTAAGACGAGGCGAATCAGAGAGCAAAAAAGCACATGCTATATCTCGTGGGTGCTTGAAATGCAAGGCAAATAAAGGAAATAAATAATACCATTTCTTGAGCTTGCTGATATTTTATAACCATTTTTTTTAGAAAATAGGTAAGACGCCAAACAACATTTGAGCTGAATGTGATCAGCGACTCATAGCTGACTGCTTGCATCAAAGGTGAAGGTACGAGACTTGAACCTGCGAATTAGCACGCGTGTTTTCACCCATATGTGCTCGGCCGCAAATCCAGAAGTATTCGGAGACTCGTCTAGTGTAACCTCAAGCATCGTAACTCACGAAATGGACTCACCTTCCCAGAGTGCAACCCTGATACCTTTTTGTGCCAGCGGGTCCACCGCGAGGGTATTTTTTTTTCCAACCACGAGTACAATTCACAACTGCTTCCAGCGGGAATCGGACACAGGTTGTCGGAACGTCTTTAGCTAGTGGGGTGGTTTTCCTAACTAGACTTCCGAGGGCCCCCCCCCCCCACTTACATCATGATCACTGAACAACAACACATTAACGTTTATGGATCTCTATAGACCAGCCATCCCGTTTGTTGATCTCCTCGACTGACCATCTACTCCGTTGATCTCCCCGACTGACCATCTACTCCGTTGATCTCCCCGACTGACCATCTACTCCGTTGATCTCCCCGACTGACCATCTGCTCCGTTGATCTCCCCGACTGACCATCTACTCCGTTGATCTCCCCGACTGACCATCCACTCCGTTGATCTCCCCGACTGACCATCCACTCCGTTGATCTCCCCGACTGACCATCTACTCCGTTGATCTCCCCGACTGACCATCCACTCCGTTTTTTTTATCTCCCCGACTGACCATCCACTCCGTTTGTTGATCTCCCTGAATGACCATTCACTGCGTTGATCTCCCTCACTGACCATCTATCACATTTAGTTATTATTGATAAATCTCTTCAGATAAACAATCCACCACGGTTAATAATCTCAGAAATTGTTGATGAGGTTCATTTCACTGACCAAGGTTTATTTTCAACAAATCTAAACTGTCGGAAATTTTGTTCTGGAAAATTAAGACAATCGGGCATAGTTCTAAGGTTCAGCAATGTTGCGGTGACAAGTTTAATATAAAGTTAGCATTTTGCCATTACATCTCACTGGTCGCGTGCTGGGGTTCTTTCTTCCTTCTCCGAATATTACTCTTCTGTCCTATTGTAGTTTTCAGTTTCTTGGTCTCTTCAGTATAACTTCTGATGTGGTGTAAATGTGTTCTTTCTTTAAACAGACGATTCATTGTTCGACCTGCTCGACAGATAAGAGTTCAGAATTCCTACTTTTAACACACCAAGTTCTATAACACACCAAGTTCTATAACACACCAAGTTCTATAACACAACAAGTTCTATAACACAACAAGTTCTTTAACACACCAAGCTCCGAGTCCTGTTTTGTGATTTTTTTCGCCCAGTGTTTTAAACATACCTCTTCCCCTGAAATTATTCCCTGTTAAAATACCCATGTACCTGTATAATTTGTATTTACCTGTGTGAAGTACCTGACTCAAATATGCGCCCGCCTGCTATATACTTCAATGAACTAGTGGATAAGTAAGTCCCTCCTGCCTAACTGTTTTCGCACCGCTGAAGTAGTGGTTTATCACCACAACTATTCTCTCTTTCGCTCAAGTATGTCCTCTTCGTGGTATTGGTTATCAATATTTGTCATATGTCTGTTTTAGCCGAGGTTCGTTCGTGTATCGACTCTACAATTTGATTGTTCGCTGCCTTTGTTCCCGTCATCTTGTTCATCATGGGCGTACCGGTGAAAGGTGGGTGCTCGTGAGAAGATTGGACGGCTGTTAATGGCCGTCGTTTTTCTCCTTCCGCTTCCGTCAAACGATTGTTCATTCTTCAGCAGTCGTCATTGAAATTACATTGCAGCTAGAAGACAGCAATCACTACCTCGAACAGAGGCCTAAACACCGCTACAGTTCTGCGACTCAAGCTGACTGTTTCTGTAAGAACGAACAAACAAATGGAAACCCGAGGATGAATACAGCTTTACATGCTGTAACAATAGCCTCCACTCCCATTTTTCTTTATTCTTATCAGCTTTACAGCAGCTTTGCATTTAATACACAAGTAACATCAAATGATGGACAAGTCAATATATGACAACCTGTACCATCAAAGCAAGAAACAGAGTGGAATGGCGACCCATGGTAGCCAACCTTCGTTGCGGAGACGGCACTCGATGATAATGATGAAGATGAATAATAGCCTCCACTCCCTTTTTTTCTTTATTCTTATCAGCTTTACGGCAGCTTTGCATTTGATACAATCACTACTTGCGTCAGTGTCTGCGACAAAACTGATGATGACGACTCTACTCCACCTCCACCCAGTGTTTCTGGAAACAGATTAACCAGTCTAACGAAACGAATAGGGATCGAAGATGGCAGACATTTCGGCACTCTGAAGTTTTGTGCTAAAATCGAATGTGTCGGGATGAAATAATAAAATAGGTTTGTCTTATACAACACACATGCATCTACGTCTACATAACTCCCTATAAATGCGGGCGATGAAAAATTGAAGTATAATGAACGAAAGAAAGAAAGAAGTTCAGTGGATGTTGGAAATCGTGATTTTGTGACCTTTTTTCTCCTCGTAGCCTGACGCGAAACGGTAAACAATTTTGTTGACTGACAAAGGCGGTCATCATTCCATGTAGACAGAACGCTCAGACTGTTGAACATGCATTATCGGATTATCACATATTTCACCAGTTATTTTATATGAATATTGGCCCACAACGACTCACATCTGAATATTGGCCCACAGAAACTAATACCTGAATATTGGCCAACAGCGACTCACAACTGAATATTGGCCCACTGATTTCAGCACTAAACGTTTCAAAGGCCCTGATAACTCGTACATAGGACGCCATATGTTCAGATATCTAGACTTATTGTACAGATGTAAGGAAACAGACAACAACGATGTTTGTCCCCGGCCCCCGACACTTTAGTACAACAGCTACTCTGTTCCGTGCATGTATGGTCTTTTTGGACTTTGCTGGCGGTTATAAGCCAGCTCTTGTCGATCTGTGGGAGTCATTGACAAGTTGCTGAATTACGTCATATGCTGCTTGCTTTGCGTTCGCCCGATGACTAAAGGAGTACACCTCTTCATCATCCGCCTTACATGAACGTTAAGTGGGCGTGTCTACGCTGTGTTGTGGTTTGCAATAAAACTGATATTTGCGCCTTTCGGCCCAACACATCCGACTTCAGCACGATTACGTCATATGAAATCCGTCATTTGTTTTTTAAGGGCTTAATTGGCTTGTGTTGTGTTTTATATCAAATTGCATTAACTGAGGCTTTCAAGTAACAAGCCAACTTCACTAAATGATCATTCGGTATTGGATTGCATACTTTAATTGTACTCTTTGATGTATACTGACAAACGAAACAATATAGTCTATTTCCACGGAAAATAGTAGGTGGAGTGTTTGCTTGCGTTCGCCCGATGACTAAAGGAGTACACCTCTTCCTCATCCGTCCTTAAAAGGACGTTAAGTGGGCGTGTCTGCGTGTGTTGTGGTTTGCAGAATAACTGATATTTATGCATTTTTGTCCAACACATCCGACTTCAGCATGACATTTTTGAGAACCGGGTTGTCTACCCTCTTCGATCCCTACTCGCTTGGCCAGACTAGACAGGTTAGTCTGTTACTAGAGGCACCACAGAGCGGTGGAACTTGGTCTGGTTGGTTCTGGTTCACCGATCCTGGCGCACGCCATCAGCTGTGGGTCGCTGACAACTTCCAGCTCTGCTACTGTGAGGCGCGACTTCGCCTCCAGGTGGAGTGAGGCGTTGACTGGTCCCTTACACATGCGGTGAATTATGAGTCTCTTACTAATTTCGTTTTTTGCGTGTGTAGAATCTTAATGCCTATTCATAGATGACTTTTGTTGTGTATAAGTTGTTGAAAGAAGGCTAGTCGACTCTCGCCGAGCGTTCTGCCAATTTTCTGTGAATTGCTTGCTTGCTTGCGTTTGCCCGATGACTAAAGTATTCTAGAGTATTCGTAGACTGTAGAATTCCTCTTCGTCATCCGTCCTTAAAGGACGTTAAGTGGGCGTGTCTGCGTTGTGTTGTGGTTTGCAGTATAACTGTTATATTTGCGCCTTCCGACCCAACACATCCGACTTCAGCACGTTTCTGTTAATATTAAGGTGGAAAGAAACCAGGAATAGCTCATGAATATGCCTCTCTAGAAATGTTATCACAAATGATTGAAAATGTGAGACATAAATCAACAAAAGATTTGGAATTGCGTAAAGCAATTTCAAGAACATGAACAATAAACCACACAACCAACGCTGATGACATCAGAACTAAATCTACGAATTGTAAAATGCTATTCACTTAACATTCAGTAATGATGCGGAGACATTAAATAAGAAATCAGAGCAGAAGATCGAGGCCCCTGAAATGTGGATCTATAGAAATGTAGGGAGAATTGTTTGGAAAGACAAAGAAGAAAGTCCTGAATGAGCTGAGAATGAACAATAGAAGTACTTAACACAATTCGATTTAAAATAAAAAAAACTGAAATTTTTCGGGCATGTAAGAGACCCAATTCCTGACAAAAAGTCATCTTGAAAGGTAAGGTAGACAGGGCAAGATGCCGGCTAAGACTAGACTGGATTAAAAAACATCGAAAGGTGGACAGGTGAGCCTGTGACAACGTGATCTGTCAAGACAAGACAAGTCAGCGTGAAATTGTGCTCCTTGGTAGACAACCGTCGATGTGGGGACGAACTCGATGGAAGGGATGAAAATCTTCAGCAGAATAAACAAGGTTCATTTGTCAGGTCAATTATTTCTGCGCTTGTGTATTTTTATCTTCTAACGTAGCAAGCGGTACAAATCTAAAGTCTCGGATACTCCACGACCTCAGTCCATTTCAGTGTTTATTTGTCATTTTTCCCCGTGAGTGCTGTAATACATACCACTTCCTCCTATTATTCCCTCAGTCCAGCCTAGTTTGTTTTTCTTTCAGGTCGTTTCTATCCCTTCAATTGCTCTTTGTACCTGCTGACACCGTTAACATAGTGGTCCTCCCCGCTACCTGATCTGTCTGTGGCAAGACATAAGCTATCGCCCCCAGACAAGGTGTGTTCTTGGAGGTTATCACTTCGTGACACCAGGGATCAGTGCTTCTCAAAGTATCACTTCGTGACACCAGGGATCAGTGCTTCTCAAAGTATCACTTCGTGACACCAGGGATCAGTGCTTCTCAAAGTATCACTTCGTGACACCAGGGATCAGTGCTTCTCAAAGTTTAATGTGCGTGTACTGTCTAAAATATGTTTTGGAAAAAAATGTATGGTTAAAATATCCTTAATTATGTGTGTGTGTTGGTTTGGGGGGGGGGGACACGTTGTTAAAAGACGTTGCGGCTCGGTAGGCCTTCTGCTGAAGAAATAGACGAGACACACGTTACAAATAAACGAATATGCATGAAAAATTACATAAAAAGAGTTCATTATAAATATGAAACATAAAGATAAGAAAATGAGTGGAACTTATATGTTGACGTCATAAAGTACTACAGAGAAATACAACAGTCGTGTACCAGTGATGGCTGTCGCTGGTGACTGCATTCTATTTTTAGATCGAAATGCCGTGACAGGGGTGTACGCGGTGAACGTCTGATCATCAGAAGTCGTCTGTCTGTGGATGAAAGTTCCGAGAATCGATTAGCAATGTAAGTTCTTGCTAGTTGTAAAAAAGAATATCAGCACAGGGCACGTGCTTCGCAACATGATTGTGAGCTTTTTCATAAATTGTTTAGTGTTGGTGTGTCAGTGAAGATAGGAGTTATTATTTATAATGACGCAAAAGCTCATAAATATTGTTCATAGAATGCTGCGCCAGGAGTAGGTCTTGTCTGAAATAGATAGATTATATAGTTGGGGAAACAAGTAAAGAGCCCCCGTCACGCCAAGTGGCGTATAGGGAATATGGTGTTAGTGACCATATATTTTACAAACTTTCAGCATATGATTTTTGCGGTAATGTGGTCGGTATTACGCCCGTGCCGCTTTACTTTCCCAGGGAAAATCCGGTATCCATTTAAGGTTGGCTGAACCCGAAAGCCGTCGATTGGGATCGAACCCTACCTCTTGTCCTTTGTAGCCCAGTTCTCTAACCACTGAGCTATCGCGGCTCCCAAATAGATGATATACACTGGGAAATTATCAACTAAAGCAGTGCTGGAGTGGTCAGTCGCTGGACACTGCGAGACTTGCTGATGTGGGGACCTGAGCACCTATGGGCCTGTTCGGAGTGCAATAATGATGACCCGCAAATAACTCAATGGGAAAATTCGTGAATAAAAAAACAATGGCAAAATGTCATCATTGAAGTGTCCCCTTTGACGTGTAGCACGGGGTATTCAAATCGTAGGAGAAAGAAATGCCTGGCTGGAAGAAATCTCAAGATGTAGAGCCTGTAAGCTTCACGTCATTTCCTGTGCCGTTCTTTAGGAAGCAGTTCCACATGTCTGTAGCGTGTGTCTATGTCAGCGTTAATGACCTGCTAACTCGATTGTGGGGAAATTAGCGACATCGTTAATGGTGAATAGACGTGTGGATAGATGAGCTTGACGACGAGGAGCAAAGAGAAAAAAAAAATCCTGTGTGGTGGAGGGAAAAAAGGGTGAAAGGTGATCTATTATACCCTGAGTTTTAAAACAATAAAAATGAAAATCCACTGAAACGCTCTTTTTTTGGCAAATTCCCGGTTTTCCTATTTGTCGTGTCACAAGTGCTTCAAGTACTAATCTTGCACTTGTTATATAGGAGGTACTGCTTGGTGTGATTAGGAAATATAATATATATAAATTCCGACTTGTTTCAGAACGGATTACAGAATTCCTGCTCTGAGCTCAGCTAAGTACTATTTATTATACATTTTTCTCTTTTTCTATTTTATATATTTTGATGCCCATCATACCTCTCATCATGTAATACTCATTTCTCTCTTTTTCTAATTTCTGCATCCTACTTTCCTCGCCCTCCACTTGATCATCTAACATGTAGTAATTGTGCTTCACCGCTTGTTCTCGTTGTCCCTGTATTCTGAAGAAGGTCACAGGCCGAAACGTCAGTATTGTGTTGTGTTCTTTATTTGTAAAGCTGTCACCATACCTTGGAGTGTTTAGTACACCCACCATTGGCTCCTAGGAATATAAATACTGAATTAACCGCATTTGTCTGGGTTTTTTTTTAGAGTTCCCTCTACCGCTATTGTCTGTTTCTTTAGAGTCCCTCTACCGCTATTGTCTGTTTCTTTAGAGTCCCTCTACCGCTAGTGTCTGTTTCTTTAGAGTTCCCTCTACCGCTATTGTCTGTTTCTTTAGAGTTCCCTCTACCGCTATTGTCTGTTTCTTTAGAGTTCCCTCTACCGCTATTGTCTGTTTCTTTAGAGTTCCCTCTACCGCTATTGTCTGTTTCTTTAGAGTTCCCTCTACCGCTATTGTCTGTTTCTTTAGAGTTCCCTCTACCGCTAGTGTCTGTTTCTTTAGAGTTCCCTCTACCGCTATTGTCTGTTTCTTTAGAGTTCCCTCTACCGCTATTGTCTGTTTCTTTAGAGTTCCCTCTACCGCTAGTGTCTGTTTCTTTAGAGTTCCCTCTACCGCTATTGTCTGTTTCTTTAGAATTCCCTCTACCGTTAATGTCTGTTTTCACCTTCCCCTCCCCCAAGTGTATAAATCGCGCGTGGTCTAAGTTTCCAATGACCACCAATGGTAAACATCTCCACCGTCCTCTTATTTGTCTTGTCATTTGTTTGTCTGATCTCTTGTTTGTCTTTTTCCCTTGTTTGCCTCGACTCTTGTCTGTCTGGTCTCTTGTTTGTCTTATCTCATGTTTATCTTATCTCTTGTTTATCTTATAGTTTATATTCTTCATTGCGAGCATGTGTATGACTATGTTGTAGTGTTCTAGTGACATGAATGATAAACACACAACACATTTGATAACACCTGGTGTCATTATATATTTGAGATAATAATCACATTGCCTTCATTAAAATGATTTTGATCACTAGACGACTACTCCATTTAGTCGAGTGACTGTTAATTATTGTTGTATATAGAACACAACGAGAACGTCGGTGAGGGGAGATTTGTACCAAATAAATTAGAGCTATATATCGTATATATCGCTGATTCGGGGATAACACATGATGATCAATGTGAAAAAGGGGAAAAAACAGACCGAGGAGATGATGGAACAAATTGAGTAGAGGAGGTAAAATAATAATGAGGAAGACAGACGATTGAATTTATCGTCGCAGAAGACGATATGAGTTAAGGATTTAAAGATAACTGCTGGCTGTGTAGTCACCGAACTAAAATTGACCAAGATTCTACAATGCCTAGTCACCGAGTATTCGAAAACAAACAGCTTGGTGATCAAGACATGTTCGAAGTAGGAAAGTAAACCCGGTCAAAATATATTTACGCGACTAAATTTACACCCAACGCAGCATTCAAGTTTACGGAAACAGAGGAATCTATTTTTAATTTATTTAGTTGCGAATTTGATAATTACACTTTTGTAAATGCCACGTTTCCTCCTTTTTTCCGTAATGGTCGTAATTTATTGAACAAAGAACTAGTTAGAACGGGAGAGAGCTCCTAATTTTATAGCATTAAAAAAGATTACGCAAAAAATAGAAACGACAGAGTGACAGTGACACTGATGAGTAAAGGCTGTGAGGAAGGCATAGGGAATGATGCGGAGAGAATACCTCCTTCATGGTCGGCGAATCTTAGATCCGAGACCTGGATGCCCAGGCACGCACTCGGTCGACTGGCTGACGTCTACAGGGCCGGGTGGTCGTTTCCTGGCACAGTGTAGGGGCTTTAAAGTTTAATTCTGGCGTGACTACAGCCCAGGGACGGTTGTTATCTCGCCAAGGGCTTCATTTTCTCTCCCCAGGTTCGGCATGTGTCTATCGACCGAGGCCCGTTCGATAGCGGCAGGAGGATGTGGCGCACGTGTGTGCTGTGGCTTCCCTCTTTCGTGGCTTCTTGTGTCAGGCCAAGAAAAATAACTCCCAGCTCGACAGGAAGTGGAGCGGAGAGGGACAGATGGGAGGGAGCTAGTGCGCAGTCCTCAGGGACGTAAACATGAAAAAGTTCGCGGGATGGAGTAGGTGTTAGGGCGTGAGACGTAAGGCGTATCACATTTCAGCGCAGGGAGGACTGCGACCTTTGACGGAGCAGGCAAACAAGGTTCAGGGGTATGTAGGTTGAAAAGGGGAGGGGGTTGTTGGTGGTTATGAACAGATTAAATAGGAACAGAGGGATTTTTTTCGGGGTGGGGGGGGGGTACAAACAAAAGATTAGACAAGTTTTCTAAAAGTTGAAGTTAAGAGCGTCACAATGTTCGTTCGAATGGAGTAGCATGGACATTTGTGTGCATCCTTACTGCCTAGTACTTGTAGTAAAGTCGTTCTGTTATGAAGCAGATATTGAATCACCAAGTCGATCGATTATTACTCACTATAATTCTTGCAATCTAATCAATAAAATCTACTTCTCCTTTTCAGCTCCCTGTGGAGCATAGGTCTTCAGCAAACACTTTCCAAGTCGCGTGTGTGTTTCTTGCCACTCTGTAAAAAAAAATTAGTTCTGTCTTTTCCATCATCTCCATCTCTGCTTGCACTCCTCCAAGAATTTATTTTCTCACCAGCTTTGGCCTCTGACGAAGTCCTTTGAGACTAGGAACTGAATCTTGCGTGTTAATCCATTTTTCCCTGGCAGCCGTGTGCACAGGGTCCCTCGCCGCACAGGCAGATAAACTCTGACTTCAGCGGTACTCATATTTTTTTCCGTCGATGAGTAATTGGTGTTTCAAGCCGGGCCTCGCTGCTGAGACCATGGGTGGTTGCCGCAAAGAGAAATCATAACTAAAAATCCCAACCGGTGCAGCCGGGATATGAACCCACAACCTCTCTGTCTCGAGGCTGGCGTCTTGCCTCTTTGTCACTTCCCCAGGGTTTTTCAAAGGCCTGTCGTCAGTTGGTTTCCGTAATGTGTGTCCTATCCAGCGCCATCGTCTTCGTTGTATCTCCTTCTCTGGTATTTGGCTGGTACTTTCCCATACCCCATAATTCCGCGTTAGTGAAACTAACGGGCAATAAAGAAAATACAATTGATTCAAGCTAAGCATCAGTCACAGAAGTGAAGACGTCGGAGAATGAGGCCAAGAAAAAGCAACAGATCACCGAACTAGAGTGGGGTGATTGAAACATAAAATCTGATGTCAGTATAACGAGACAGGTACTGTTATGGAACCCACAAGAGAGAAGAAACAAGGAAAACTCGATTGTACACACAGAAGAGAGATCATGAACATTGTTAACGACACAGCCGTTACTAGAAGGAAATAAAGAAAACACTCGAAGAATTGGAATGGATGGAGAGACCCCCATCTCTGCGAGCTATAATTCCCCGAGGGGCCAGATTGAGTTTAATTTGATTGATGCGTCATGACCCCAAGTACTGCTATTCCGTTAATCCTGTTACTCGGAACTAGATGATGGATATTTAGAGTGGGAATAGAGGGTTTCTACCACACTCCTTTCTACAGTTACACACATTCAGACTAGTTAACTTTCAGTCGCATTTGAGGCTGCACCCATTTACACTAGATGGTAGTTACATTTTCTGGGGTTCAACACTACTTCATCGTCCGTCCTTTAAACAGGAACCTCGGTGGCAGGGTGGTTACTCGTTTCCTGATCAGAAGCGTCTGGGTTCGATTACCGGAAGTGGCGAATTTTTTTTTTCCAGATCGACAAGACTCCGAGGGTTCACACAGCCTCTAAAAATGTGTACCGGAAATTTTTTATGGAAAGTGAATTCGGCCTGACGTCATCACCCAACAATGAGCCGTATCATGGCAAAATATGGTCACTTAACACATTTCCCATTGTTACATTTCCATTGTCCAAGGCCATTGAAAAGAGCCGTTACTTTTATTTACCTTAAAAAAGATCGTTCAGTAGGCGTAGATGCAATGTGTTGTTGTTTACAGCAAGCTGTGTTATTAACGCCAGCATATCCGACCTCAGCAGATCATGTTTTAGTAGCGGGCTGCTTCGAGATCCCTAATGTCTGGGCTAAGATGTTTAGACTGATTCTAACGGCACCAGGTGGAGCTGTAGTAAAGTCTTAATATGCTCTTGTTGCCGCTGATCCTGACACAAGTAGTCAGCTATGAGTCAGTGACAACAAGCAGTCCTGGTGCTGTAGCGGCGTCTTGGCCTCGGGATGGTATTTTACAAAATAGCCTAGTTATATTGGATTTTAGCAACGATATAGTTTAACAGTAGTTCAGAGTTACAACTACCTGGGACAGTGGTGGACTATAACCAGTGATGGAAAATGTACAACTGAAATAAACAAAAGAATAGGTATAGCAAAAAGTAATTGTAATGCCATGAAAAATATACTAATATCAAAACAAATAACACCAGGGCTAAAACTAAGAATAGCAAATTGTTACATCTTCTCATATTCATGTATAGTGCAGAAACATGGACATTAGACAAGAAAACAGAACAGAAAATTGAAGCCTTCGAAATGTGGATTTATAGAAGAATAAAAAGAGTATATAGGACGAAAAAAAACGCTACGTAAGAAAGGGACAATAAACAAAGTGTGAGCGCAACTAAATAAAATAAAAATGGCAAAAGCACAAGCCACATAACTGGCGATGACCATAAACTATTACTACCTCCTTTCAACACCTCATTGTACAGACAATAAAACAGAATATGAGTAACTTCTATTGAAACAAGAAAGTTGTAGAGGGGACTTTTTAGTCAGCACGGCACGTACTGCTGTTGATGGGAAACGATGATGGCGCCAAAAGAAGCTCCTGCTAGATTTCAATTTATTATTTCCCTCGTGTTGGCTTCGAGCGATCTGGCATCTTCCAGCTAGAACCAGCAGTCGTCGTCTCTGCTAGAAGCGTATCCAGCCAGCGACCTGAATATCGGCCGTAATTGCGCTAATTTGGACTGCAGAAGCCTTGAGTCAGGCGGGAGAACGTGCCCTGACCCCTGGTATCCAGGAATAAATCTCCCCAGGTCTGGGCCGCGTTCTCTCGTCAGGACCAGCCACTTCTCACCCTCTGCATGCCTCCACATTGTTAGCACGAGCCGTGTCGTCTCGTGGAGACTGGTTGTTACGCCTCCAGGGTTTCCTTCCGGGGCATAAAATGATTAGAGGCGATCTTGTTCAAAGGTGGGCCCATAAGTAACGATTCTGGTGGTGGGCTGGAGGTGTCAGGAACTGGCATTTTTGTGAAATTAAAAACACGAACTTTTCTTGAAATTCAAAATGATAATCTCCCGGATGTAATTCAAACATCGCAGAAGAACGAAGCTTTTTTATGTTCATCAATTGAGAAAAAAATAATAGTTTTCACAATCATGAGAAATAGACTCAAAATGCGACAAATTTTGCCAAATCATCGGACAAACGTCTGCATTGGTGTTTCTAAAATAAATAATAAAGAGGTACTCTTCAACTCAACCTTCATCCTGGTGTTATTACCAGTTCCTGGACGTTATTCTTTTTAGAACGAATATAAAAATAACAACCGAAATGAAACGGCGTTTGAAGCTTGATAGGAAACAGCCTGAGAGATTTCAGCAATTTCCACCGTTAAATACATAATACAAAAATGGAAAGGTTTACCACGCGAAGCACGTCATCAACATGCATCACAACTAACTTTTAACAGACGTAACGAGAACATCAAATATCAGCAGGGCTGAAACTAAGAATGGCAAAATGTTACGTCTTCTCAATATTCCTGTATGGTGCAGAAACATGGACATTAGACAAGAAAACAGAACAGAAAATTGAAGCCTTTGAAATGTGGATTTATAGAAGAATAGGTAGAATTGGATGGAAACAAAAGATAACAAGCGATGAAGTTTTAAAACAGCTGAAAATAAAAAAGAGAACTACTAAATACAATCAAGACAAGACAAATGACATTTTTGGGCATGCTAAAGGACACAACAGCCTACTAAAAGTAATATTGGAAGGAAAAATACAAGGTAATAGAGGCAGAGGCAGACCAAGAGTAACATGGACGAGTAACATCAAAAGATGGTCAAGTCAATCTATGACAGCCTGCACCATCAAAGCAAGAAATAGAGTAGAATGGCGATCCATGGTAGCCAACCTTCGTTGCGGAGAAGGCACACGATGATGATGAACGAGAACATCAGGCGGTAGGGGCTGACCACGAAAAAGATAAGTTGATGAAGAAAAACTAGGAGAAGCCAACGGAAGAATAAAAGAAAACAAAGTATATCACTCCTCGACGCTGAAAGGCAAATAAGAAAGTAAGAAAAGGTAGGAATAAGATTAAAGTGTTGTAGAAATAAAAAGAGGCATAGAAACATATATTTGAAGTCAACCGTCCAAGAACATTGTTGCAGGGTTCAAAATGCAAATGCAGATTGAGGCTAAAATGAGCTGATGACGCGAAAATATGGGTTTGGTAATCGGTTTGAGAGTACCATCCAAACTGAAGGTAGAGAGTTGCTATTTAATCGGCCAGTGAAGTAGGTAGCATTCATGGCGGAGAGATACTTCTAGACACTCTCACTGCTATACTGGGGAGCTGAAGTACAACTATGGGAGGAATGTTGTTGCACGTGGTGTTGTCGTGACTGAACACGCCTCTCCACTGAAAACGAGATAATATCGCGGTTTATTACAGCGGCCTAATCGTTTGAGTTTGAAATGTATAACAAACCTTCGCAAGGCAAAAAAAAAAAAGAATCCTGAATCACTGCGGGAGCTACGAAGAACATATAGTGTTTGGGAGCTAATGAATAAAAAGCGTTAGTAAAAGCCAACGAGCACCTATGTCGTAGCCTTATATGCTCAGATATTGATTCTAAACCCGGTTTTTTCCAGTTACATAGATTGAGGTGAAGTTCGGGGGAATTATAATCAAAGGTACAGGAGTGGAGATACGGCTAATGGTACGATCTCATCAAGCCAGTTAAAACCCTAACAACCCTGCCGGTTTCTCATCAGAGAAACGCTTAAGGGCACACGCACTCTTCGATCTAATCAGCTCGCGCCCTCGCTGTTCGGCTCGTGTTTTGTGTTAGGTTCTTTTTGCTTTCCTAGACAGTTTCGGATTATATCCCTGCACAAGATAGTGAAAAGATCGCTATAGACATCGGCTAGAGGATACATCGTAAATACACAAGACTGCACACATCGTATATAATCACCGCACACCGTTATTGATTAGAGACGACTGCAGTTCTATACTACGACGCTATAGCTTACATTTGTGAAAACTTGTACCTTCACATTATTAGGTAACAATATATAAGATTTACTATTTCTCGCTGTTATTTCCTCTGTTACCTTTAGTTGTCTGGCATTATTACCTATTTCTGTGTGGGAGATACAGCTTTTCAGTTTGTCTTTGTAGGTCAGCTTTTCCAGTTATTGAAAATAAGAAACGTATAACTATATAAGACGTGTCTGAAACAGCAAACGTGAAATGCGTTTTTTTAATAATATGACAAGGAAAGCAGGTTGAAATGTTTGGTTTTGTTGTGAACTGATCTGCTACGGACACAGGTCACGGTTTAATCTTTCGACCAATTCGCTGCACACATGCTTTAATGGTAACCATATGTTTTTTATGGGAAAGAGATAGCTTGGCGTCATGCTGACCACGTTACTTATATTTACGCCATTGGTTTAAATACGGGGGCACAAACAACATAACATTCATTCAGTCACAGCTCGAGACATTCATCTTTCTTTCTTTTTTCTTCTTTCTTTCTTTCTTTCTTTCTTTCTTTCTTTCTTTCTTTCTTTCTTTCTTTCTTTCTTTCTTCCTTTTTCCTTTTTTCTTTCTATTTTGTTTTTAAAAACGTAACAAGACGATTAGGAAAATCCTGTAATATTTTACAGATAAAGCAAGAAAATATGAAGTTATAACTCTGCGTGACATCTGCAATTGCATTTTATATGATTACTTAAGCCAGCCGCCCTGAATGTCATTCTACTCTCGACGCTGTAACTTCGTAAAACCACAGAACGGAGAAGCCATGTTGAAACGAATATACGACGTAGGTTTCAAATATTCTCTCCTGCACACTTAGCTGGCTCCAACGCTCAGACTGCTTGGACCGGAGCTGAAGAGGAATACCTGCGTACCGTGGAACCTTTAAAAAAAATGGTGTTGCTATTTCGCTTGGCTCACATCAACTATGTCAGTTCTGGGCTGCTTGTTCCGTCATGGCGCCAAATCACCTGGGGCACGGCCAATATCCGTCCCGCTCTATTGTCAATGATTTTTTAAATTTTTTTTTGAGGGGAGTGGGGGTGTCTGTGTTTATTAGGAGGGAGACAAATAATAATAAATGGATATTATTATAGAGAGAATCGAGGCGATAATCAGCGAATCAATTCAGAGGAAGAGGTATGTTTACAGCACTCGGAAAAATTAACAATAATAAACAGAAAAAAATATGGACTAAAGCCTGAGTGGCAGTGCTCCCTAGCGTTTGTGGCTTTTCGTGGCAAGGCGCTGTGTCCACTGAGTACGGGTTCGATCCTGCTTGGTCCATATTTTTTTCTGTTGATTATTTGTCAATTTTTCCGAGGGCTGTAAACATACCTCTTCCTCCGAATTGATTCGTTGTGTGTTTATCACATGGGTATATTTGTAAGAGCGTAATGTGTCCAGCGTCAATGATAGGGCGCAGGTTGAGTGTGTTGTGCGCCAGTTGGGCGGTGTGATGTCTAATGTTGGTCCAGCTGTCTTCTTCTTACCGGCCGGTGATGCGTTGCGTCGCTACTTTACGGCAACGCGTCGATATCTGCGCCTTTCGGCCCGACACATCCGTCGTCGGCATCGATGCATAGATTTGCCGGACAGCGGTCGTATTTGGGCTACTCTTTCCATCTTTAAATGTCAAGGGTTCTTTAACGTGTGAGAGTTTACACGGGACCTCATGTTTTTCGAGAGCGCTAGACATAAGATCGCACTACTCGTAGATCGGGGAAGGGGGTGTAAAGCTATGGATTTAATTTTTGAAATTAAAAAAAAACTCTCACCGTTTTTGGTGGTTTACGAACCGGGGACATCCGTGTGTAGGGGTGAACATCTTACTTCTAGGCCAGACAGTCCCTCATCCCTCGTTAAAGCTGTCAAATCTTTCTTCCTGTCAGTCCTCATCGCCATCCGTCTTTGAAAGGGCGTTAAGTGGGCGTAGATGTGTTGTGCTTTAGTTGCGCTTGTCGACTCCCATCACTGAAATGAGTACTGCATTGTCGTGACTATACGGTTCCTACCCGCTTGGCCTCAGACCAAAAAAACCTAACGGCGACCGCACTGGACATGCGGCCCACATTCCCCGGCTAGTGAACCGCCTCCTCTCTCTGACATCCACCACCACCCCTTCCCCGTGGTCATACGGCCTCAATATTAAGAGCCTGACTTTGTTAAAAAAAAAAACCCCACTGTTTTGAAACGATGAGTTATGAAAGAAGTGAAAGACGCGCATGAAAGGATAAAGACAGCTTCAGAACGAGGATAGCACTTCCTTTTAATCCGCTCACATTTTGCAACCACCAGTGCAATTAAAATATCACAGAACTTCCGGTCCGTTTTAAACTTCCATGTGGCTAAACATAACATGGCGCTTACTGGCCAGATGCGACTGACGGGGGCAAGGGTCGAAACGGGCCCTGACGATCTTCGACTAGTAATCTCGGATTGTCTGTCTTGTTTAACTAAAGGTCACGAGTCCCTCGTGGGTCTACCCACCCCCCTGCATGTTCGCGTTCTAAATTGTCTACCAGCGACGAGTTTTATTTAGGTCACACGTGAGCGGAAAGACTGTGTTGATTGGTTGATACATCGGGTGTAGATACGGGCCTGATACGAGTCGGGGAAACTTGATAACATCGATTGTGTGGGTCCGTGTGTGGGATGTCTCTACACGACTAGAGATGACATGATACGAAGTGAGGGAGGACGGGCAGAAGAAAGATTGGAAATGAGTACATCTTTGGCATAGTGCATACTATATTCATCTCACACAGCAAACATTACATGATCGATTTAATTCTGCCGAATTAATTATTCCTATCATCAAGTACCCTACCTATTGGCGCAGGTGATCATGTCTTTCCGCAACTCCTGAGCACGACAGTTATCATTTCTATTGTTAACCTTCTGCCAAGCCATTCTCCTAATCTTTCTGGTATTTTTTCTCTTTCTTTCCATTTATCTCATTGTCCCTCAATTTCCTCAGTTGTCACAATATACTCCTACTGTACCCTTCTTATCAACAGCAAACAAAAATTACGATTGTTTCTTCAAAACATTGGATATTCGCTCTCTTTGGTTTGTCCTCTTTCAGAACGTTTGAATGAACCTTCTTACCTGTCCATGGTATTCTCAACATTCTTCTGTCAAATTATTCGTGTATAATCCACACAAATTGAGATTCGATTATTCAAATGTAGCGAGGTATCCCTATCGCGTAAACACATTTGTTTTATTGATTAACTTTACTATCACAGTTAACGTTTTCCAAGTCACTGTTTTTGGACTAGATTCGTCAGTTATCTACTTTATTAACCTTTTTAAGCTATAATCTGTTTTTTTTTTTTACTTTAAAGTTGTGCTTCTTTATGATTCCCCCACCTTCTCTTTGTGTCAACGAAACCCTATGTACTGTAAAACCCTATGTACTGTAAAACCCTATGTACTGTAGAGAAAAAAATAATAAATGAATATTATTAGGGTGGGAAACTTCAGAAGTGATAGATCAGAGAATCATTTCAGGGGAAGAGATACAGCACTCAGAAAAAAAGTTCGCAAATAAACAGAAAAAAAAGCAAAGAACAATAGACAGACTGAAGCAAGATCGAACCCGTGTACTCTTTGACACAGTGCCTTGCCACGAGACACAAACGCTAGAGCACACAGCCAACTAAGCAATCTGCATCTTTGTGTAGTTCTTGTTCATCGTTCGCCCATTAAAGGTCGTTACCAAGGCGTAGATGTGCTGCATCGTACTTGCAGCTGGGCGGTATTATTTTCAACTCTCGGCCAAGACATCCGACTTCAGCTTGAGTTGCCTACCATCTTCGATCCCTACTTGCTGGGCCAAACTAGAGAGGGGTACTGCTGGGAGATGGAGCAGGGTCTTGATCTGATGTTGTTCGGCGATTCTAATGTAAGCAGTAAGCTCTGCGTTGCTAACCGCCCTGTTGGTGAATCTCTCTTGACCCACTTTCGTGCTGTCTGCGTCGGCTTGCCCGTCCGGGATAATTTGTATGAGATAAATTGTGTGGGATAAATTGTGTGGGATAACTTGTATGAGATAAATTGTGTGGGATAACTTGTGTGAGATAAATTGTGTGGGATAACTTGTATGAGATAAATTGTGTGGGATAACTAGTATGAGATAAATTGTGTGGGATAACTAGTATGAGATAAATTGTGTGGGATAACTTGTATGAGATAAATTGTGTGGGATAACTTGTATGAGATAAATTGTGTGGGATAACTAGTATGAGATAAATTGTGTGGGATAACGTGTGAGATAACTAGTATGAGATAAGTTGTGTGAGATAACTGGTATGAGATAAGTTGTATGAGATAAATTGTGTGGGATAACTTGTGTGAGATAACTAGTATGAGATAACTTGTGTGAGATAACTAGTATGAGATAACTTGTGTGAGATAACTAGTATGAGATAAGTTGTATGAGATAACTTGTGTGAGATAACTGGTATGAGATAACTTGTGTGGGATAACTTGAATGCGATGACTAGGCTGCCCCGTGTTCCCCTCAAGACGTTACTTCCCCCGTCGGCAGCTGTCTTCCTCATCTGCTGGATCGTGAACGATTGATTTCTGATGTAAGAAATAAATAATGAACTATCGATTCCCAGCAACCACGCACAACGCGCTTGTTTATGCGCGCAGACTGAACGGCTTCAGTGGGGGGAGGGGGGGGGAGAGAAGAAGAAAGGTAGGTGTAGCTGTACTCTGGAGGTGGGGGGGGGGGTAAAAGTTCTCGCCGAGGTTTTGACGAGTCGTTAAAAAAGAATGACCAGCTGTTCCTTGTTGACTCACCAGGGAACAACCAAACCTACTTTCCTAAGTGTGAATGACGTCAAATGCCGGGCGTGCGAAATCTCGCGGCGGAAAATCAGACAAAAGGCTGGGAGCTAGACCTTTATCTATGTTACCCAGGTCGAGGATAGGCGAGGGCGAACTGCTGGAAGAGCTCTCGGATCTCTTTAGCTGTTTCACTAACTCGTGTCTGTATTTCCCCTGTCCGGGTTTTCACAATGTGCGAGCCAGGCAGCGAGGGCTGAAAACGAAGAAACTCGATTGAACGGAATAGTGAAAACAGACCGGTGCACGGGGTTTGTCGGATGGGGATTAAAGGGGCTTTGAACTTGAGGCGGGATTTTAGACACCGCGCATTTCATCACGTCCGGCGGGTTCCGCCGTTCGATCAAAGCAGATTGCTCGCGCAGCCGGAAAACATCTAGCGTGCAATGGTTTGATGTAGTAAAGGGGTAAGATGAAGCAAATAAGCTGCTTGCAGTTCAGGCACGTAGCCTAGTGGCTGCAAGTTTCAATAACGAAGTCATAGCTGACTAAGACTCTAGTACAGCACTCATAGAAACAACCATACACATCATTTCCTAGGGAGTCTAGATCAAAGATGAGAAAAGGTCCTCCATATTATTTTCTTTGCAACAAAAAGGTGGTGGGAATTAATGACGCAGCACGTTGCAACGTTCACTGTAATCAACAATAGGTCGCAAGAAACGTCTTCTTCAAAGTGAACGAAATGATCACTTAAGGGCAAATAGAGTGAAGAAGAAAGATGAGCGAAGCAGATAGATATTCATAATATTCGAAGTAGATATGAATGTAATCATTTTTGAAACAGATATGAATATAATGATATTCCGAAGTAGGTGTGAATGTAATGATATTGGAAGTTGATATGAATATATTGATATTCGAAGTAGATATGAATTAATTTAATGTATTGATATTTGAAGTAGATATGAATTAATTTAATGTATTGATATTTGAAGTAGATATGAATTAATTTAATGTATTGATATTTGAAGTAGATATGAATTAATTTAATGTATTGATATTTGAAGTAGATATGAATTAATTTAATGTATTGATATTTGAAGTAGATATTAATATTTGTCTTTACATTTTTGTTGTATTTATTTCGCCTATATATTTTACTCTATATAGGAAAGTTGAAGTATATTAATTTCACAGTATATAGAAGCAACATTAAAACACAAGAAACGGGAAGGGAGGTTACTGCTAGATCTTAGTTGTTATAAGCGGTAGTGGTGGTTGGTTGAATGTGGGACTAAAACCGGAAAGCACGGGTCGTGGCTGTGACGACAATGTGTACCGTAATGATATCCAGTCACGCCTTGATCATCAAGTTGTTGGGTTCCCTTTGATCAAGTCGGGAGACGTGCTTTGATCAGGGAGTTGGAAAATGCATGTTTTGGTCAGGTTGTGAGGCGTGTTTTGAGGCCTGTTGTAAGGGGAAGTTGCTAGGCGGCGTGCTGCGATAAGGAGTCGTTGGCGTGTTTTGATCAAGGAGCGGGAAAAGGTGCGATAATCCTGGAGTGGGGCGGCGAGAGTACTTTGAACAAGGAATCATAAGGCGTAATTATAAAACAGGTTGTGAGGCGCAAGGCTAAGAAGTCGTGAGGCATATTTAAAACATTTTGTAAAACGTGCTTTTTATAATATCATAGGCATAATTTTAAACAGGTTGGGGAAGAGGGGGATTTCTGAGGTAATACTTCCGTCTGTGGACAGCATGGTCCCACGGCTTGGAATCCTGCAACTGGGCGGTAAGAAATTGTCACTTAAAATCCATGGTTTCTTCGAGAATTACTCCCCCCACCCTTGGTCCCTGAGTAGTGAGACCCTCTCTGTCTAACCCTCTGTGGCTTTCTAATCGCGCGAGAACAAGCGTCTGCACTCGAGCACAATCAAAAATTCTTGGCAATTAAATTTCGAAAAGAGTAGACCAAAAATGGCCGCTCCCCGAGATGAATTGTTAAGCAAAATGCTATCCATGTCGAAGACGGATGTATCGGGCCGAAAGGCGTTCGTATATAGGCGTATATATATACGGCTTTGCCGTAAAGACGATACAAGAATTTTTGTCTAAACAGGAATGACGACGATGGAGTAATGGCAACTATTAAAGGAAAGACGTGTAGCCTAGGGCTGAGTTAGCGAGTCAACGCTGTTACAGTTTGCTAATGAATAGATCGCTTCTTCGGCCGAGACAACGCCCACTTCTTCCAGCTCTCGGGTGGCAGAGATTTCGTTTCGTCACTCAAATACGGGTGTAGCAGAGATATCGTTTCGTCATTCTAACACAGGTGTAGCGGAGATTTTGTTTCGTCACACAAGGCTAGGTGTTGCAGAGATTTGGTTTCGTCACAGTAGCGTAGGTGTTGCAGAGATTTAGTTTCGTCACACTAACCTACGCGTAGCAGAGATTTAGTTTCGTCACACTAACCTACGCGTAGCAGAGATTTAGTTTCGTCACGCTAACCTACGCGTAGCAGAGATTTAGTTTCGTCACACTAACCTACGCGTAGCAGAGATTTAGTTTCGTCACACTAACCTACGCGTAGCAGAGATTTAGTTTCGTCACACTAACCTACGCGTAGCAGAGATTTAGTTTCGTCACACTAACCTACGCGTAGCAGAGATTTTGTTTCGTCACACTAACCTACGCGTAGCAGAGATTTTGTTTCGTCACACTAGCCTAGGTGTAGTAGAAATTTGGTTTCGTCACACTAGCCAAGGTATAGCAGAGATTTGGTTTCGTCACACTAGCCTAGGTGTAGCAGAGATTTGGTTTCGTCACACTAGCCTAGGTGTAGTAGAAATTTGGTTTCGTCACAATAGCCTAGGTATAGCAGAGACTTGGTTTCGTCACACTAGCCTAGGTATAACAGAGATTTGGTTTCGTCACACTCTCATATGTGAAGCAGAGATTACATCCCCAGTAGCCAAGTTATTATGACTACAGTGACAATATGAACTAGATTGTTTTAAAGTTGAGACTGCGGACAACTAGTTAGTTTTAAAGTTGAGACCACGGACAACTAGATTGTTTTAAAGTTGAGACTACGGACAACTAGTTTGTTTTAAAGTTGAGACCACGGACAACTAGATTGTTTTAAAGTTGAGACTACGGACAACTAGTTTGTTTTAAAGTTGAGACCACGGACAACTAGTTTGTTTTAAAGTTGAGACTACGGACAACTAGATTGTTTTAAAGTTGAGACTACGGACAACTAGTTTGTTTTAAAGTTGAGACCACGGACAACTAGATTGTTTTAAAGTTGAGACCACGGACAACTAGATTGTTTTAAAGTTGAGACCACGGACAACTAGTTAGTTTTAAAGTTGAGACCACGGACAACTAGTTTGTTTTAAAGTTGAGACCACGGACAACTAGTTTGTTTTAAAGTTGAGACCACGGACAAAACAATGGCAGAAGAAGGTTCAAGGCGAGACTTGGCCTTGCTCCTCAACATTAAGTCAGTTTTAAACCATAACAAAGTTGGATGTGGAACCAGGGCACAGCAGAGTCGGAGTAATTTATTATTATACAACATGAGCGTGGCAGCTTTACTATGTGAAGGACAAAGAACAAAATAACTTAACGTTTGGCCAAAACAAATACAGACATTTTTGGTTATTTTTCCCGCTTTCTTCATTCTGCTTTACTTCACAGGCAGCCTAGCACAACGTCACATATTCGTCCCTATTAAATTTATACAGAACTTTCTCTCTTTTCGCTCCTTCATTTGAATAACGGGTTGGATTGCGCTGCGCTCTGCACCCTGTCGGTTCAGTGCACCTACCTTAAGTAAACGTTTTGTTTGATACTAAAGTTGATCATCATCATCATTGTGTACCATGTGTGCGAGATTGTCCATGAGTCATAGCCATATGTTGCAATTGAGAAGATACATGTCCTCAGCCATTTTAACTTTACTGCCTTGCTGGTGTTGTGCCACATGTTTTTCGTGATGTTTAATTTTTGTGTTGTTGTTAATCTTCGTTTGGTCTCTTTCTGGCAGTCTTCATTGTTATTTACTACAGATCCCAGATATTCATGATTTTTGTTTTGCCAATGGACTGTATCTTTCACAAAGAAGTTTTGCTCTTTACTGTACTTTTTTTACAAAAAAAACACACTCAGTTGTCTTGTTCGAGTCTATAATGCCTATGTAAACTTGGGTACTTTAATTTTACGTCTGGTATTAACCCCGATACTAGTGAAAGAACTCCGAAAGAGGAACTAGTACATTATCATTATCCAGGCCTGTCATTGTTCCACAGAGTAAATAAAGGAACAGAACAGTAAATAATTATCTAGGCTTGGAATATCACTTTTGAGAAGCCCTCGTGTTGAGTCCAAGGGACCCGAAAATGTCACTGCTTTCAATACGTGGCAAGTTGGCTACGCTATTGCTCCGTGTAAATAAATATCTCGGCTGTAGAGCTTCTATTGGGAGGCTGTCCTAGCGAAGTAGGTGATTCTTCTGTGAAGTGGTGAGGGGAGGAAGAGGGGAGTGAGATCACGTGAACGTACGCTTGGATCCAATTAGTGAGCAAAGTGTAAAGTTTCCTAGAGTCAAGTCCACGGGCTGCACCTTACCTCTCATCCCACGTACTCCACTCCTAGGAGGCACGATTCGGCTGAAGTGTACGGCTCAATGGCGCTACCGTCCGCCAGGCAAACAACGATCGGCGCCAAGTTCTCTCGGACAACAGTTCAGGTCCTCGCAGCACGCTCGGTGACGGCTCGGGCAATCGGTCTGCGGATCACCCAGGGCTTTGCTTGTCGCTTCAGCAAACAAGCCGCAGTGTTCACGCGCCGGAAAGCGTTCTTTATCGGGCGAGAGATTTCTGTGGTCCCTTCAAAGGTTGAGGCCCCTAAGGGCGTTTCACGAGAGTAGCACCCATCACCTCTTTATGTCTCCTCGTTGAGAATGTGATGGCAGTATCGCTGTCCCTGCTCGATATTTTAAACCAAAGAATCCTACGCCTTTTGGAAACATCCCAAATGAGATACTTTTGAAAATAACCCTCCATCTTGCCTCGTGTACTCGCTACCATCACCTTGTTCTCGCTAGCACCTAGTTTGTGTTACGTACTCTGCCTCTGTGAGATACTGTTACAATAATTCAAACACTTCTTAATGGCCTCAAATTTTGTGAAGAAATGAAAAAATACATAAAACGATACTGAGTTGGTTGATCTGACCTAAACAAAAATGAGGAAGATAGTATGCAATACATTTCTGACAATAGAAACAAGAAAAAGAGTTCTTAAATGTTATGTGGAACTTTTTTTTCACATGGATATGAATCATGGACAATAGGACAACACGACAAGAAAATCACTGGAGGCTGTAGAAATGTGGTTTTACAGAAGAATGTTGAGAATACCATGGACAGCTAAGAAAAGTAATGAAAACGTTCTGAAAGAGGCCAAAGCAAAAAGAGAGCTAATTTCCAATATTAGGAAGAAACTATCATCATTTTCTGGTCATATTATGAGAAGTGAACAGCTGGAATATATTGTAACAACTGGGAAAATTGAGGACCGAAGAGACAAAGGAAAGCAAAGAGAAAAAAATACCACACAGCTTAAGAGAATGGCTTGGCAGAAGGTCAACAACAGAAGTGATAAATAACTGTCGAGATCGAAAGTTGTGGAGAGACATGATCACCTACGCCAGCAGGCCCAGTACTTGATGATGATCTGACCTAGGTAGAAGGACAACAGTAATATTTTTTTTTTGTTCCCCAGCTTTTTACCTCAGATGAAGTTCCTAGAGACCAGAAAATGAATTGTACGAGTTAATCCGTTTCCCTGGCAGCTGTGTGCACAGTGGTCCTTCGCCGCACAGGCAGATAACTCCGTCTTCGGATGTCATATTTTTCCGCCCATAAGTAATTAACAACAAGGATGATAACAAGCGATAACACAAAAGAGAACGAAATATACGTACCAGAAAACAGCAGAAGAGAGGACGAAATAAATGAAATACTATTTGCAGACGACCAAGTTCTGATACATGAAACAACTGAATACCTGCAAGAACATATCAACAGGCTAAACAACACTTGTAAACAATACAACATGAAGATCAACATAAACAAAACCGAAGTAATGGCAATAGCGAGAAAGAAAGAAAAACTAAACATCATAATAGATAATACGACTCTGAAGCAAGTAGACAATTTTAAATATCTGGGTAGCACGTTAACACAAGACAATAACCAAGAGACAGAGATAGATGTAAGGTGTAACAAAGCATGCCAAGTTATAGGCCAAGCATCAACACTATTGAAAAACAAAGCAATAACTACGGAAGCAAAAAGGGCAATATACAAATCAATTTTTCTACCAACTCTGTGCTATCAGTGCCAGAATTGGAGGCTGGACTCTAGAACAATAAGAAAGATAACGACCACAGAAATGAAATGTGTCAGAAGAATGACAGGAAACAGCTTAAGGGACAGAGTAAGAAACACTGACCTGAGGAAGAAACTCGAAATTGAACCAGCCATCGAATACATAAAGAAACAACAGATAAATTGGTTCGGCCAAAAAGAACTACCAATGACTCAAAGAGCCATAAACAAACGCTACGAAAACGCCGGATTAAGAGGAAGACTGAGAAAGAGATGGATAAAGGGTATACTAGAGTCACTAGAAGGGATAACACCAGAAGAGGCCAACAGAAGAGCAAAGAATCGCAGATTGTATCTCCCTTCGACGCCAACGGCAATGGAGGAAGGATAGAAGATGATGAGTAATTGACGTTTCAAGCCGGGCCTCGCTGCTGAGACCATGGGTGGTTGCCGCAGAGAGAAATCATTAAAAAAAATTCCAGCTGGTGCAGCCGGGATTTCGACCCACAACTTCTCTGTCTCGGGGCCAGCATCTTGCTTCGAGACTAATCAGCCCGCCACCCCCCCCCCCTCTCTCTCTCTCCCCCAACTGTGTGAGGAGTGAGTTTGGTAGATACAAAGCATTTTGTGCTTGTTTAATATCGTGGTTTCAACATTCGACCTCACAGCTCGTTCCTGTAATGATCTTCACCGCCTACGAATCATTTATCCCTTAATTCTATCAAAGATGGTTGCAGAATGTGCAACTCAGATAATAAATGCAACCACTCTACTCTATCTATTAGATAAGAAATGCAACCAGTCTACTATCTCTCAGATAAGAAATGCAACCACTATACTGTCTCAGATAAGAAATGCAACCACTCTATCAACTAATAAATACTACCAGTCTACTACTATCTCTTAGATAAGAAATGCAACCACTCTATCAACTAATAAATACTACCAGTCTACTATCTCTTAGATAAGAAATGCAACCACTCTATCAACTAATAAATACTACCAGTCTACTATCTCTTAGATAAGAAATGCAACCACTATACTGTCTCAGATAAGAAATGCAACCACTCTATCAACTAATAAATACTACCAGTCTACTACTATCTCTTAGATAAGAAATGCAACCACTCTATCAACTAATAAATACTACCAGTCTACTATCTCTCAGATAAGAAATGCAACCACTCTATCAACTAATAAATACTACCAGTCTACTATCTCTCAGATAAGAAATGCAACCACTCTATCAACTAATAAATACTACCAGTCTACTATCTCTTAGATAAGAAATGCAACCACTCTACTATCTCTCAGATAATAAATAAATACTCTTTCCAAATGTTTTTAATTTTCCATCAATTCATCCCTTTTAGTGATCGACCTGAATCCGGTCTTCTAGTAACGTTTATTAAAACTCGGTGTGTTGTGTTTTGGTCTTTCTAATTACGTGGCCAACTGTAGTATAAACTTTCCAGTTGATAGGGTAACAAATGTAGGTTGTTCTGACAGAAAAGAAAATTTAGCGAAAAATGGTAGATTTGCAGTGATAGGGCTGGATATATTTTCCCAAACTTACGCGCTTTCTGTATAAATGAAATAAACAAAAGAATCATCATCATGTGCCATACCGGTTGGCGTAGGCGATCATGTCCTTCCACAATATTCTATCTACAGTGCATCGTATCAGTTCTGATGTTGACTGTTTTCCATGCCATGACACGAAACTATCAAGTATTTTCTCTCTTTGTCGTCCGCGATATATCTTTCCTTTTATTTTGCCAGTTGTAACCAAGTATTCCAACTTTCCTCTTCTCATGATGTGCCCAAAAAATGTTGATTGTTTCTTTCTGATGTTTTTTAGGAGTTCCCTTTTTGTAACAAAAGAATAGGCATGGCAAAAAGTAATTTTGATGCAATGAAAAATATACTAACATCAAAACAAATAACACCAGGGCTAAATCTAAGAATAGCACAATGTTATATCTTCTCAATATTCCTGTATGGTGCAGAAACATGGACATTAGACAAGAAAACAGAACAGAAAATTGAAGCCTTTTCAACGTGGATTTATAGAAGAATAGGTAGTATTGGATGGAACGAAAAGAAAACAAACCCGACGAAGTCTTAAAACAACTAAAAATGAAAAGAGAACTACTAAACACAATTCAAACAAGACAAATACGATTTCGAGTGGAGTGGAGAGTGGAATGGCGCTACCTTCGGTCCAGAGACGGCACTCGATGATGATGATGATGACGCGCTTTCGCGAGGAAGCACCCATTATTTAGGGCTCCTTGCCTACGGTCCGCACCGGAATCCTGTTATCTTTGCCTCGTTGCTGTTTGTCCCCCCCCCCCCCCCCCCAGGATCAATTGTTGACAGCCCTCTGGCTGAGAGGTGTTTTGGCCCCAAGGACAACCCTACGCCATCCTGGCTACCGCTGTTGGGTGCGATCGTTTGTGCGCACACACACGGAGGCACACTCACAGGAACTGTGCAACGTCAAGAGACTGATGTTCCTCACACTTCAATGGTTGTGCTTCCTACAAAACAACGTTGAAATCGAGTAAACAAATTTCTGTGAGGATTTTCTGCTTTTTGCAAGGGGCTGCACTCCCATCTTAAAAACTGCGCCCTCTTGTCGCATTAAAGACACGTTCAATCACATTGTTTGTATCCAGCAGAATTAAAACAACAGTGTAAAGTAATAGTAATAAACAAACGGAGGTATGGGTATAAAACTGGAGGAGAAAATATGTAGAACAATAGAAACAATAGGTCAATGACAGCTCTCCTGGAACTTTATTTTAAATTAAAAGGACATTCTTCTTCTTTTTTCCTTCCTCATCTGCCTTTCAGCGTCGAGGGCAGATATAATTTGCGGCCTTTGCTCTTCTGTTCGCCTCTGCTGCTGTTATGTTTCCTAGTGTTTCTAATATTCCATCAATCTATCTTTTTCGTCGTCGACCCTTGGGTCTGGTGTTCTCACAACTTTTGCTGAATGTTCGTTGTGCTATGTTTTTATCTTTCTGCCTTGTCACGTGGTCAAACCATTTTATCTGTTGTTTCCTTACATATTCTATGGCGGAGGCTATTCCTAGCTTTTTTCTCAGTTCTTCAGTTCTGATCTTATCTCTCAGACTGTTTCCTGTCATTCGTCTAACACATTTCATCTCTGTACAGGTTATTTTCCTTATTGTTCTTGCATCTAGGGTCCAGGTCTGGCATTGGTAGCACAACGTTGGGATGAAAATTTAAAGATAAAAGGACATTGATTTCATTAAATTAATCAACAATTTGGCGTGTCTTATTGTTCTCACGTGTGAGCTGGTTCTTTTTTTTATCGTTAGTACGGTTTTTCTCCTCATTAAATAATTGTGTTGCAGGTGGTTAGATAATTGTGTTGTAGGTGCTTAGATAATTGTGTCATTGATGGTTAGATGATTATAATGTCCATGGTTAGATGAATTAAAAAAAAAAATACTCTCAACGCTGGTCCGTTAGGTAAGGGAATGCAGCAACACAGTTTCCACACGATTATCGCCATGTCTGTAGTTTGATTTAGTGTGCTCCGATTTTGATTGACAGGAGCACGCGCTTTTCTTACCTGTAAGATCAACTTTTGATCTCGTCTCTTTGGTTGAATAAGTGGGCCTGGATCGCTTGCAGTTTGATCAGTATACGACCATTCTACGCTGTGATCCACCGACTCAGCCAAGCTTGTAAATATAAACACGGTTTAGACAAATAAGATATTGCAGTGGATTTGTATAAATGCTGAATTTTTATCGTTTTTTAAATGAATGCCATAGCGAATAAGCTATCTGCCGTGAAGAACGTGTTTCTGTTTGACAAGAACAAATTTGGGCAGCAGATGGCTGGGCAGCATCAGAAACAATGCTGGGAAATAAATGGAGAAAGTTATAGATAAGATTCACCATTAATCGCTGTTCTGACTGGTCTACAGATTTGTGGTTCTTCACATCAAGATTCAGTTATCAGTTCCGCCACTGACTTTGGCCACAGCTTAGAGTGAGATAACGGGCTCGGGTATAAAGGTGAAGGATGACAGTTCAGATCTCTCGGACGTGCCAGGTCTCATGAGATTCATTTATGTCTTAGATGTGTAGTCAAGTTTGCTAATAGCCATCTGCAACCAGCTGTTATAGATACATGTTTGTGTTGTCTAAACGTTGCTGTCATGCTGTTTTATTGTTTAATATCAAATGGACTTTTGAAAAGGGTGAAAGGGAGAAAATAGCTGAAGGTTAAAAGTGAGAGCAGAGACACTTTAGAGCAACATGGCTGAAAGATGTCGGCGACTCATAGCTGATGGCTTGCACTAGGATCGGTGAACTAGAACTATCACGACTCTACACCACCTTTTCGTGGTGCCCCTAGAAACAAACTAACCAGTCTGGTCTGATCTACTGAGTAGGGATCGAGAAGGAAAGCAACTGCTGAAGTCGGATGTGTTGGGCCGAAAGGCAGTAATATTTCATTGTGGATTGCAATCCACAACACGAATCATTGACCGCCCCACTTAACGTATTTTTAAGTGCGGATGAGTAAGTCATTGGGTGAATGCAATCGGGGGAAGAAGTTAGCAGCTGGGAGAAGATAACGACGTCTGTAATTGGCTCATTAGTACAGCCATAGGTTGCTCCAGTGTCATGACTAAAGATACCAAGTGCTCTTATATCGTGGCTCTGTTATGAAGATAGCAGGTGGTTTTGTTCATCTGTTCTGTTCTCTAACGGTCGGCGGCTTTGAGACGTCAACAAGTGAACTTTGGCCAGTATCTGAGACGGAGGCTGAGGCGTCTGAGAGCAGCAGAGCTGGTAGCTGTCAGGGAATCATATCTGATGATGGCTTGCGCGTGAATCGGTGAGCCAGGCCCACTCCACCTCTTCGTGGTGCCTCTAGTAACAGACTAACCAGTCTAGTCTGGCCAAGTGAGTAGGAATCGAAAGGTAAGGTAACTCGGTAATCAATGCTATTCTGAAATCGGATGTATTGGGCCGAAATGCACAAATACCACACTGTTACTGAAAGCTACAAGAAACGCATACACGTCCACTTAACGCGGAATGGCGTTCCATGGTAGCCAACCTTCGATGCGGAGACAGCACTCCGTGATGATGATGAGTTCACAGTGTGTATCAAGGCAGATAATTCACTCCCCTCGAACATCAAATTAATTCCGAAATTAAAATCAAAATTTTAATTCTTTCTTTTCCTGCTGTCCTGATCCTGGAACTGCCATGGATCCTGCGACTGAAGCTGACACTCTTCGGTCTGCTTCCAAAGCTGGAGAGTTGAAGTTTTCATTCTTTATGTTTTTTTTCTCCTGCTGTCCTGATTCAGGAGTTAATGAGCTGAAGTATTATTTCTTATCCTTCTGTCTACGGAAAATGACATTTGTTGTGTACACGTTGAAGCTAGATGCAATATTTGCAACTTTGGGTATGGCACATTTAACTTCGCTGCCATGTACTTCTATCCTTAGACAAATAATAATAAATGAATATTATTATAGAGGTAAACTTCCGAGGCGATAATCAGCGAATCAATTCAGAGGAAGATTTAGTTAGCTGAGTGGCAGTGTTCCCTAGCGTTTGGCTTTTCGTGGCAAGGCGCTGTGCCACTGAGTACGGGTTCGATTACGAGTACGGTTAAACATACCTCTTCCTCTGAATTGATTCGCTTACTTCTATCCTTAGTTGCTTGCCCAGGCTAGAGTTCTTAGTTGCTTGCCCAGGCTAGAGTTCTTAGTTGCTTGCCCAGGCTAGAGTTCTTAGTTGCTTGCCCAGGCTAGAGTTCTTAGTTGCTTGCCCAGGCTAGAGTTCTTAGTTGCTTGCCCAGGCTAGAGTTCTTAGTTGCTTGCCCAGGCTAGAGTTCTTAGTTGCTTGCCCAGGCTAGAGTTCTTAGTTGCTTGCCCAGGCTAGAGTTCTTAGTTGCTTGCCCAGGCTAGAGTTCTTAGTTGCTTGGCTAGAGTTCTTAGTTGCTTGCCCAGGCTAGAGTTCTTAGTTGCTTGCCCAGGCTAGAGTTCTTAGGACTGTCACATAGAATGGTGTTTAGAGTATCTATCAGCTTGAATTTGTTGATCATGACGTTTAACAGCTATAACTGCTGCGTAATATTAATTACAACTCCATTTTTCTATTGTATATTCAATATTATTATTGTTTTTTATTTCATATCTTACTCACCACCACCATCAGGTTACATGCCATTTGCAGTATGTTGCATTCATCACAGCCCGCTTGAAAGAATCTCTGTCTCTAGCCAGATTTCCGCTTCTTCTGGTGTTATTTTCACGGTCTCCGTAACATCCTGAAATCACCTTCTTCTTGGTCTGCCCATGATGCCTCGCCCAGGAAACATGCCTTCCATTACTGATCTTTCCAGCCCACTTTTTCTTTTGCCGTGACTAAAATATTTTAAATTCCTCTGTCGGGTTGCGTTTATAAACCAATTCCTTTTAATGTTCAAATTTTGTAATATATTACAAGATACCGTAATCATCATTATAAAAAAATCATACCGTATACACTGTAATAATGCGATGTATGTGAAGGTGTTGCATTTGTCTGTTATGTTGCTATTTATACTCATATAATATATGATTTTTCATTTTGATCGCCACCTTTTTACCTCTGACGAAGTCTCTAGAGACTAGGAATTGAATTTTGCGTGCTAATCCGTTTTTCCCTGGCAGCCGTGTGCACAGGGGTACCTCGCCGCATAGGCAGATAACTCCGTCTTCGGAGGTACTCATTTATTTCCGTGCATGTGTAATTGCCGTTTCAAGCCGGGCTGCTGAGACCAGGGGTGGTTCCGGCGGACAGAAACCACAAATAAAAATCCCAACTGGTGCGGCCAGGATATGAGATATGAACCCACAACATATCTGTCTCGAGGCCGGCGTCTTGCTTCGAGACCAACTAGCGCCCCCCCCCCCCCCAACCACCATGATTGTTTAAATGTTGACGCTGTTGTGGGCATCTTTGATGCATGTCAATAGCCCAGACGCGCTAGCGAGCGACATAGTACTTGCAGATACGTATGTTACAATGTGAGCAACTCGCTATACGTATGTTTCAATGTGAGCAACTCGCTATACGTATGTTACAATGTGAGTCACTCGCTGTACGTATGTTACAATGTGAGTCACTCGCTATACGTATGTTACAATGTGAGTCACTCGCTATACGTATGTTACAATGTGAGCAACTCGCTATACGTATGTTACAATGTGAGCAACTCGCTATACGTATGTTACAATGTGAGGCACTCGCTATACGTATGTTACAATGTGAGCCACTCGTTATACGTGTGTTACAATGTGAGCCACTCGCTATACGTATGTTACAATATGAGCCACTCGCTATACGTATGTTACAATGTGAGTCACTCGCTATACGTATGTTACAATGTGAGCAACTCGCTATACGTATGTTACAATGTGAGCAACTCGCTATACGTATGTTACAATGTGAGGCACTCGCTATACGTATGTTACAATGTGAGCAACTCGCTATACGTATGTTACAATGTAAGCCACTCGCTATACATATGTTACAATGTGAGCAACTCGCTATACGTATGTTACAATGTGAGCCACTCGCTATACGTATGTTACAATGTGAGCCACTCGCTATACATATGTTACAATGTAAGCAACTCGCTATACGTATGTTATAATGTGAGCCACTCGCTGACAAAGAGTGCACATTCGCTTGGAATCATTATACGCCGCCCATAATGCAAGGTCACAATACACAACTCATAACTGTCATTCATTGTCACATGGTTGTACGTTTATTTATTTAAACATACTGTTTGTATTTGGCATATGTACCAGCTTGAACGTTGGGTTAGCGGGGAGTTTGTTTGGTTACTAACACCTGTGTCGCGCTACAGGGTCTCTGTTGTGAGATTATATTTTCATATGTGCGACGATTGTGTTGTCATATGCTTTAGGAGAAGATCCACGTCACTCCTTCAGATGATGGAAATGAGAGTTAAGATGAGCACAGCCAGAAATGAGAAACTTAGTGGCCGTGTAAGAAGACTTATCAACCAACACAGAACTGGAGTCGTCAGTCGCTGGACACTGCGGGACTTGCTGAGGAGGGGATCTGAGCACATATGGACATGTTCGAAGTGCAATGATGATGACCCGCATATATTTTCAATAACTCAATGCTTTAGAATTGTGCGTGACATCTGTGATATGATTGCGTTGTCATATGTGATATGATTGCGTTGTCATATGTGATATGATTGCGTTGTCATATGCTTTAGAATTGCGCGTGATATCTGTGATATGATTGCGTTGTCATGTGCTTTAGAATTGCGCGTTGCATCTGTGCTAAAGTTAGGTTAATTCATTTAAAGATTGCGCTGACATCGTGTAGACAACATATACTGTTGCCTTGATATTTATTTTAGTACTTAACATAGGTAGTTAGTATGTGATATTTGTAAAAGTACATGGCATCTGCGTTAGTCTTTCAAAACTTTCTAATGTCTTATAGTATACAAATATTGTTCTTATATGTTGTGATGTGTGTCGGATGTGTGAAGTAGTGATGTGTGTCGGATGTGTGAAGTTGTGATGTGTGTCGGATGTGTGAAGTTGTGATGTGTGTCGGATGTGTGAAGTTGTGATGTGTGTCGGATGTGTGAAGTTGTGAATTAGGTGATCATGGTCACTTTCCAAATAAGAAATGACGACGGATAGTGAGCCGAAAATTAAGTACATTTAACACAGTTTGTTTCTGACCACGCTGCATCGTGACAACGTCCACTAAACGCAGTTTCAAGAAGTGAATGCCATAAGTTGATACGAGCAGTGCGCGCGTTTTACTCATTGATGTGTCTGGTCGTAATGGCTTTCTTAACATTCCCGGCTCTTACTGGAGAAGTTGGGAGTTCGTCTATCCCAGGCTATGCTGGGAAACTACTAGTCCAGCCCAGATGTACTGCAATACTGGGTCTTCTTTATCAGTAACAGCCACTACTACAGGGAATACGGCGATACTAGCTTCTGTTAGCCAGCCTGTTTTGACGCAGACTGTTACCAGGGAGATCACGAGGAGGTAGAACTGCTAGGTCTTGGTCAGTTGCCGGTGCGCTGACCCTGCTATTGCGTCCAACGGCGCTGTCCGGTTTTAAGGATAGGCGTCCAAGTGAATTAATCGTCCTGAAAATGCTGGAATTTATATTTCTATTGAGAATATTTATAAATATGTCTCCTCACGTCTTCCTTTTCCTGGCGTGTGATTATGTTCATGCGGTTCTAATATTGTGTAGTGACAGTTGTTGAGTGACCCCTGTATGTCCTTCCGTTCTGCTATCGCGGTGTCATAGAGCTGTACGTACAATGTAAGTTAACCTGTTCACTGAGAAACTGATTAAACAAGGAAGGGAAGACTCCCAGACCGTTGTGCCGGATACCACCAGCCCGTGGGCGGTGTGAATATAGTTAAGCGCGTGCTATTTCCGTGGCTGGTGTGCCAGACCTGAGTGTAAAGATCTGCCAGCCCTGGTCGTAAGAGCTGCCTCACATGCCAACCCGCGGCGTTCCCCCGATAACACAGGGGAGATAAGCGGACTAACGGATGTTTACCCTGCGCCGGGGAATCTCGTAATTAAAACCGCACCTGGGGGATCTCACGGCTTGCTCGTTCACTCCGTCCTCACGCGGCCCTTCACAAAACCTCGTCTCCTGGCGTCCCCTCCTCCTGCACTCCCAGCAGTACATAGAGCCTCCTGGATTTTGTTTCCCTCCTCCTGTTTCCAGTCGAGCCGAGGCCTCTCTTATCTGTCCTTCAGCCGTAAAATCCGGTCTAACGATTCAGTCCGCCGGTCCTGACATAATCAGGCTTGCGACGGCAGGCCGGCTGATTTTTTCCGGCCGATACGTTGGATCTGTCCGTTTTGGTGTCACGTTATACCGTATGGCTCGACTAATACCTGCTCCCTCCCCCATTCCCCAAAGCTGGGGAGTTTGCAATCTCTGGCGCTGGGTCGGTCGGAAGATTAAGAAGAACGAAAGAGGAATAAGAGGCGGAAAATGAATGCAGTAAGGGAGTAAAGGAAGGTGTAAAGAAAGCAACTGAGTGTTATTAATATGCGGGAGGCAGAAAAATAAAACAAGAAATCCACCAGTTCTGTGGTACTTTCAGCGTCGAGGAGTAAGATATGCCTTGTGGTTTGTTTGCCCCCTTGCCTTGTCTGTTGGCGTGTTTCCAAAAGTTGTCCCTGTGAGCCTAGTGTGAGAGAACGTCATCGTGGCCTGTTGTTGACGTAGGTAATAGTTGTGTGGATTGAGTTACTTGTCTAGTCACAGATGTTTGTCATTGATACTTTAGTAGATTTGCTGATGTTTGTCTTTCCAGGCATATAAAATACACATGATACTTCTATTTACACATTCAAAGCGAATACAGGAAGATTAACAATTATTGTGGTTAAAAAGTAAATATTGCACCATTGGAAACTCTCATATTTAGATTTACATCAATGATGGATCTTCTTATGAATGATCTTTTAATGACTGTTTTGTTGTCACTAAGTACTAAAATATACTTAATTCATAAATATTAACGTGAGCTACAATTGTACTGTGTATTGTAATAACGATAACTTGTATTTATATGTGTGGTTGCAAATTGGAACGACTTTCGTAAATATCAATTTAATAATAAGTGGAGTATACTATGATATCTTCAAACCATAAAGGGAACAATTTCCAAAAATTGGAACAAAAATGGCACTTTGTTATGAGAACAACCAGCCATTAATAAAGTGACCAAATTAATATTGCTGAAGAATAGCAATATAGCAAGGAAGCGACAATAATGATGTGAAAGTAAAGTAATGTGATTAGGGTAGTCAAGAGTGGAAATGTATAAGAGACGTATAGGTATGGAACTAATGGTCAACAACACGCGCGGTTCTATTGTTTTTGAGTTTCGCAGTTAAATCACCTCGTTCCTACGATAGACGCACTACATCCACACAAGTTCATACTCCAGTCATCTGTCATGTCCTGGCTGTTCAAGCTAATGTCCCGTCAATCCACACAGTTCTAGGCTTCTTCAACCCACACAATGAGAGACTTTCTTGAACCCACAAAATCCGAGACTTCCATTAACCCACACAGTCCGAGACTTTCTTGATTGAACCCACACAATCAGATACTTCCATTAACCCACACAGTGCGAGACTTCCATTAACCCACACAGTGCGAGACTTCCATTAACCCATATAGTGCGAGACTTTAAAAAACCCACACAGTCCGAGACTTCCATTAACCCACACAGTCCGAGACTTCCATCAACCCACACAGTCTGAGACTCAGCATCTGTTGTCACAACTCCACTCTACACCAGGTACATAAATGCTTCAAGATTCACTAACACACCCTGCACGTCCCGAGTCGTTGTCGTCTCGTTGACCACCCACATCCTCACACTCTCCCACGAGACTCACTCAACTCATGCCACACACGCAAGCTTGTGTCACCATTACCCTCGCCTTCATCTCAATGTAATCTGCCACTCTTCCCTGGTCCGTCACGTGTATTTTCCATGGGCGTATCCTCATTATGCCTCCAGGAAACTTCATGTCCCGATTTATATATTTTAAATGTGAAGCTAATTTGACCTGCAATATAAATTTTTTTTAAAATAACGCTTAAAAAACATATGTACTTGAAAAACTCGTGCACGACCATAGGAAGACAAGACCCTAAGTAACTAGAGTAGCACAGAGTTCGTTATACTTTCAATATACTTTTCCATCGTCTTCTTTCTTATGGTTTATTAGGGATAAACACGACACATATTTATGTCTTTTTTTTCTGGCGTTCACGAAGTAGTTACTGAATGTATTGCCCTCTTCATCATCCGTCCTTAAAAGGGCGTTAAGTGGGCGTGAATGCGTTTTTTGTGTGGTTTACATCCGATTCCAGCACGGCAGTTATGAGTACGGGGTTGCCTTCTCTTGTAAACTTCTACTTCCTTTGCCAGACTGCTACAGTTAGTCTGTTGCTAGAGGCGCGACGAAGAGGTGGAGTGAGGTATGGATGGTACTAGTTCACGTATCCTGTCGCATTCCGTCAACAAAGAGTCGCTGACAGCCTCCAGTTCGGTGGTGCCCTGGCTCAAACAACAACAACACAACAACACAACACATATGGCAGAAAGCTTTGCGGCGCTCCCCCCCCCCCCCCAAAAAAAAAAAAAAAAAAAAAAAATTTGAGTAGTACTACTAATTATTTGTGGATTTATTTTTTAAACCACAATTAACCCTTCTATAATAATGGTTCATATTTATAAACATATTATTGATCTCTATATCTATAAATGCATGTATTTATCTGTCATATACGTATGCATGTATTATTGATGGTTCATATTTCTTCTTAATCTTGGCATGTAGACTTTGATAGTGAAAATAGTTGTGCTAAGTAAATCAGAACCAAAACTAGAAGATGCTCCCCTCTTATGAACAACGTCCTAGATACGCCTCTGATTTGCTTCTCTCACAAGACCGCATCCATGTTGTCCTCACTCCAGCAGTGTTCTATATCTACCTCCGCGAACCTGTTTCACCCCTTCTCGCGTGATACGTCGAACTGTCACAAACTCTTACCGCCCGCGTTAAGGGAAACGAACTTACCACAAAACGTGTGACCAGGTCGTACAAGGCTTTTCAGCTTTGCTCAATTTTTGATCCCTGCTTTTATTATTGACGGTTGACACCCCTTTCTCTTCAGCAACGGTCGTCAAACTACATTACCCGGTACATTACTGTGAGGGCTATGTAAATATACATTCTCAACATATACTTCACTTGACGTATATTGCCAGAATGTTTCTCTTTTCCCCTGTATGTTATATGTTAAAGGTAACATGTTTCATATTTTGTTGTAAACTAGTTATGCTGTTTAACATTGTGTTATCTGTCCTGTAGAATAAATAATTTTTCTTTTGTGTCTTTTCCCTTTGTTTGCATCTTTTCCCTTTGTTTCTATGTTCCTTTGTTTGCCTTTCTTTGTTTGGCTTTTACATTTGTTTGTGTCTTTTCCCTTTGTTTGTATCTTTTCCCATTGTTTGTGTCTTTTAAATTTGTTTGTGTCTTTTCCCTTTCTTTGTGTCTTTTACATTTTTTTGTGTCTTCCCTTTCTTTGTGTCTTTTACATTTGTTTATGTCTTTTCCCTTTCTTTGTGTCTTTTACATTTGTGTCTTTTCCCATTGTTTGTGTCTTTTCCCTTTCTTTGTTTGTGTCTTTTCCCATTCTTTGTGTCTTTTCCCATTTTTGTCTTTTTCCATTGTTTGTGTCTTTTCCCATTGTTTGTGTCTTTTCCCCTGTGTCGTTTCCCTTTGTGTCTTGTTTGTCCATTGTTTGTGTCTTTTCCCTACAGTCATCTCGAGAATAAATATTTTTCAATGTCGGTCACTCAGTCATATATGCTGATTGAAAATGAGAGAGAATTTTTTTTTTTTTGGTCTTTATTTGTCTTACACAGTTCTTTGTCACGGATACTTTAGTTGATTTGTTCATTTGTGTCTTTCCAGGAAGATAAAATACAAGTACGCTCTAAATGTTTAGAAGAAGCTTTATTTTAAAATTTAAAAAATCCTCTTGTGATTAAAACTTGAATATTCCATCTCCCCCCTCTTTCCCCTGAAACTCCAAACGTTACGAATCTTTGATCTTTTTTGTTACGGGCATGAAGAACTAAAATATCTTCCAAACATAAATAGCTTGAGCTAACTATTTGACGTACTTTGTGTGGTGTCATAAATTTGAACCACTTCACTAAAATATCCACTTTAAGAATGAGTGGAATGTAGTCAGTCCCATTACGCTCAGAGTAGCTTTAGCCACTAATGATTTCCAGGATAACTAAAATGCCACTCTGAGATGAAAACAAACAACTGTGCTTTGGTTCATTCTCTTGTATTTGTTGTTTATATCCGGCGATAGTCGAGCATTATAGGCAGCCTCACTACTTTGTTTGGCGCTGTCTCAGGTTGTTGTCTATCCCTAATGTTTTATCATGTCTTTGTCTTAAGATCATTCCTTTATAATATTTATATATCGTTTGCGTGTTTTCCTATCATGTAATAATTGCGAAGTTTCCTATCATGTAATAATTGCGAAGTTTCCTATCATGTAATAATTGCGAAGTTTCCTATCATGTAATAATTGCGAAGTTTCCTATCATGTAATAATTGCGAAAATTCCTATCATGTAATAATTGCGAAGTTTCCTATCATGTAATAATTGCGAAGTTTCCTATCATGTTTACAGATGTATAGCTTGAATGCAGCTTGCCAAAAAATGAGGAATATACTATGCAATTCATTTTTGACAATCGAAATAAGAAAAGGAGTCTAAAATATATAGTTGAGAGATATAGCTGAGGCTGTTGAAATGTGGTTTTACAGAAGAATTTTGAGAATACCATGGACAGTTAGGAAGAGTAATGACAATATTCTGAAAGAGACTAAAGCAAAGAGAGAGCTAATTCCAATATTAGGAAGAAACAATCATTATATTTTGGCCATATAATGGGGAAGGGAACCGCTGGAATATTTTGTGATAACTGGGAAAGTTGAGGGGCGAAGAGATACCAGACAGCTTAAGAGAATAGTTTGGCAAAAGATCAACAATAGAAATGATAAATAACTGTCGAGATCGAAAGTTGTAGAGAGACATGATCACCTTTGCCAGCAGGCATGGTATACTTGATGATTATCATGATACAGGGAGTACGCAGGAAAGAATATAAATTACTGATCTAATTGTCACGCATGCGTACTAGTTCGTTCTCCCGTCACCAACACGTGGCATCCTTTGTTTTATCAACAATGATGATGTCTCTCGCACCACCTGTTTCATGTCTCGAGCACACACTAGCTGTGCTGGCTGTAGTTTGTGTGTAGAAACGTTGTATACCCAACGCGAATGTGCGCACTGCTTGAACTTCATGTCCACATTTTTGGAGTAGCTTCCGTAGCTTAGTTGTCGGATGCCATACAAACAGCGGATGGGAATGTCTCTCGCGTCAAAAGAGACACCGTTTCGTCCTCGAGTTTTTCCGAGTGTGTGTACTCGTGGTTTCATTCTCGCACTGTTCTTTGCACACTTTGAGACGTCAAACAGTACAAAATAAAATAATAAAAAAAAGATTTATTGATCAGCTAGACGTTACATGATCAATCGTACAAATGTTTTCCTAAATAACACATGTGATGGAAAGTGTGAACCTTCATTGTTATTTATATAGGAAGTAGTGACCTTTGTTTGATATGATGCTGGTAAAAAGGTAAAGTACGAGACATGAACCGGCGTCTTAGCACGCGAGTTTTCACCCATATGTGCTCGGCGCCTATCCAGAAGTGTTCTGAGACTTCTGGATAGTGTCGCTTCAAGTATTGAAACTCGCGATTGAGGCGGCATTCCTCACCTACCCAGAGTACTACCCTGGTACCCATTACTGCAAGCGGCTGGGTCGACCGCGAAGGTATTTTTGTTCTCCAGCAACGAGCACAACTAACACAGCTTCCAGCGGGAATTGAACAAGAGTTGTCCCAACATCATTAGCTCACTTGGGTGGTTTCCCCAACTAGGCTACTGAGGTCTCATGGTGATTATTATTTGTTAGTGAGACATTTTTTTAATGTTGAGATTTAGAACCTTCCCGTCAATTAATGTTTTATTCTTTACATTGTTTGTTGAACGTTTAAATATATTTTCCTTTTTATTTCCTCTCATCACATTTCAGATTCGTGTTAGTTTGTGCATTATTTTATTATGCATTATTATATTTCTCCCTTCGACGTTGACATGCAAATGAGGAAGGAAAGAAGGCTATATTATGCGTGTGTGTGTTTGAAGTGCTAGGCCACATTTTACTTCTACTTTGGGGTGTGTGTGTGTGGTAGAAAGGTAGGGATTTGCTTTTTCTCTCTCTCAGTTGTATGTACTTCCCCTGTATGCTCGATTCATTTACATAATTTCTCAGTAATATTGAATATGGCATAATAGTATCGACAGTCTTTCAATATGATCATGTTTACAGCTCATCAATACTTTAGCGCTGTTGCCACGCTAAAACATGCTTAAGCATTTTTTTTAACAATATTCGTATACAAATAAAAACACTTCTACCCCACGCTAAAACTTGTTTCATCAACTTATCGCTAATTTCCACGTTAAACCAAAGATAGAGTTTTAGCAGCGCTACTTCAACGCTAAAAGGTGTCCGGTTAGCGCAATCGATAGGCGGTTGGCTTACCACGGCAACAGCCGGGGTTCGTAATCCTGGCGAGGACACCTGGGTTTTACTAATTCCCTAAAAATTAGTAGGAGCCGCGATAGCTCAGTGGTTAGTGAACTGGACTACTACGGACAAGGGGTAGGGTTCGATCCCAACCGACGGCTCCGGGTTCACCCAGCCTTTAAATGGGTACCGGATTTTTTCTGGGAAAGTAAAAGCAGCACGGGCGTAATACCGACCACATTACCCCAAAAAATCATGTGCTGAAGGTCTGTAAAATATAGGGTCACTAACACCATATTTCCCTATACGCCACTTGGCGTGACGGGGGGTACTTTTTTTTTACTTCAACGCTAAAAACGTATATACGCTACTCCCACGCTAAAACTTAAGCGCAGATCGGAAAATTGCAGTAGGAAGGAGAAACAGCCAGAAGGAGGGGTCTGTCTGTCTGTGCTCGTGTAATGTCAACCCGAGGGCGGGCGAGGGCAAAACGTGACCGTGACAAAATTCGTCTCCCAGTGGAGCCGTGGCCCGGATGTTTATGGGGGAGACCCGAGATATCGCGGCGTCCGTTTTTGTAGATCACCACCGCCACTGCGCCAGTACTCCTGGCCTGGAGGATGAGCCGCCGGGATCTGACGTCTGTCCTCCAACCAGCGGGCCGTGTTCCTGAACGGATCGGCCCGGATTAGCGAGGGTTTTCGCACATCTTGAGGGCAGATCTTGAGCCGAGTGGTGACGGTATGTGTTCGTGAGGACGGGTGGGGCTATTGATTGTACCTAATTCAGTCACTCACTCAACAAGCACTCTGTCACTGGTCTCTCTATCTCTCTCTATTTCTCTCTCTCTCTTTCCCCCTCTCTAGAACTGTCTTAATAAGTGAATCATAGGAGGAAGAGGTGTATGTTTTTACAGCACTCAGAAAATATAACAAATAAATAACAGAATAAAACAAAGAACAATATATGGTCCGAAGAAGGATCGAACCCGTGTGCTTTGCCACGAGAAATCGAACGCTACGGAACACTGCCACTCAGCTAACTAAAAAAATATCTATTGTGGACAATGTCTTTCACGCAGGTGTTCTCATGACTATAGCATAGGGTTACGCTCACAGCTCGGGAATACATTGTATATCTGTAGTTTCCTATTAAGACAAGTATCTTAATAAGTGTCTTATTTACTTCATTTGCCTTTCAGTGTCGAGTTGAGAGATAGCGCTGTTTGACTCTTCTGTTGGCCTTTCCCGCTGTTCGTGTCCGAGTCTTTATAATCTTCTCCTTCTGCCTTTCAGCTCCCTGTGGAGCATAGGTCTTCAACAAACACTTTCCAAGTCGTTCTGTTTCTTGCCATTCTTTTAAGATCATTCCATGTCTTCCACATCATTTTCATCTCTGCTTCTGTCTTCTCCAAGAATTCTTTGGTCTTCCTCTTTGCCTTTTCCCCTCATCGTCGAGTACCGTCTCCGCAACGAAGGTTGGCTACCATGGATCGCCATTCTACTCTGTTTCTTGCTTTGATGGTGCAGGCTGTCATAGATTGACTTGTCCATCTTTTGATGTTACTCGTCCATGTTAGTCTTGGTCTGCCTCTGCCACCTTGTATTTTCCCTTCCAATATTACTTTTAGTAGGCTGTTGTGTCTTTTAACATGCCCCAAAAATTTCATTTGTCTTGTCTTAATTGTATTTAGTAGTTCTCTTTTTATTTTCAGTTGTTTTAAAACTTCATCGTTTGTTATCTTTTGTTTCCATCCAATTCTACCTATTCTTCTATAAATCCACATTTCAAAGGCTTCAATTTTCTGTTCTGTTTTCTTGTCAAGTGTTCATGTTTCTGCACCATACAGGAATACTGAGAAAATGTAACATTTTGCCATTCTTAGTTTCAGCCCTGCTGATATTTGTTTTGTTAGTATATTTTTCATGGCGTTAAAATTACTTTTTGCCATACCTATTCTTTTGTTTATTTCAATTTTACATTTTCCATCATTGGTTAAAGTATGTCCCAGCTATTTTTAATTCGTTCTTAAAAACAATAGTTAGAATTTCTCTCCATGGCTTTTTTTGGAGTGTTACGTGATGAGGCTCCAATCTCTTTCACGGTGGTCTGCCATATTCGTCTTTCGTATTCTTAATATGCCTCATGTGTACCACACACTTTGCTGTTTTCGCTTTCTGGGCCGTTGATCATTTTTCATTCATCCGCCCCATCCACCGACACAGACTTTTTATATTTGGGTTGAATATACCCGGCGGTGCCATTTTTTTGTAGAACCATGTGCTTGACTGTTGAACCGCGAACACACGACACAAAGAAGAATAAATCACATTCCACTTAAATATCGTTAATCACAGTTTATCCACACGTCCGAAGTAAAACATACTCCAAACGGAAAATAGCAACACATAATTTCATAACTCGACTGTCACGCAAATCATTTAAATATATCGTCATGGGCCGAAATATAAAAACGACCTCGCGTAGCCGCCATGACACCGAGCACCTATTTTCCCCTGGGGATTCCAAAAAAAGGGCCTGTTATGTAATACTCTCAGTTGACTTCCGCAGTGTGTGTCCTATCCAGCGCCGTCGTCTTCGTTGTATCTCATTACCCACTGGTATTTGTCTGGTACATTTCTATAATTCTATGTTAGTGATTTTGTCCTGTCATTTCCATCCTTTTATTCTGCGTAAGCATCCATTAATGAATGTTTGTCTCTTCATGATTGTCAATTTTGTTGTTCTCCATGTTTCACAGCCATATAATAGGACTGACTTAACATTGGAGTTGAAAATTTGTACTGTTTTATTTTTACTGTTTGACTCTTCTGTTGGTTTTTCCCGCTGCTCGTGTCCGAGTGTTTCTAATACTTCATCAAAATAAATCGAAATGTTTACGGATCTTCCCTCTTTTTTGACCCAATATTTTTGTTTCTGTACTTTCTTTTTTATCACGCGCCTGTGCGGTCCAGAAGCAATACGTCGGCCTCTGGACAGAAAGATCTCAGGTACGATCCTCACTACAAGGTAGTGGAAATTAAAAAAAAAAATGTTTTTTATTATATAATTTTTGTATTGTATTAAAGGTGGTTTCCTGGTGCATTTATTCACTTTTTACCCTCCCTGTTCTCTTAGCAGTAAGATTAGATGTCTACTTCTCGCGAAAAAAACAGGATGTCCCATGTGTGCAATTGCGCAAGAGCCATTGAGAGTTAAAAGTCGGAAAAATAGTGCCAAAAATGGCAGCTGGCAAAAATAGTTCAGCAAACCTAGCCATGACGAAGACGGGTGCTTCGGGTGTAAAGGCGCCTTTACAACTTTGTCGTGAACTAGTGAGAAGTGATTACAGTTCTTTCTCTTCACTTCATATATCTTTAGCTCCCATTTTACTTTCTAACCTCACTCTACCTGTCTCATTATTCGCTATCTATCTGTTATTTGCACGCTAACGATTTTAGTCACTTCACTCGCTACCCTCTGTCACTTTACTCGCTACCCTCTGTCACTTTACTCGCTACCCTCTGTCACTTCACTCGCTACCCTCTGTCACTTTACTCGCTACCCTCTGTCACTTCACTCGCCTTATTTGTCTACCTTCACTCTCTATTGTCAAGTCACTTCACTCGCTACCCTCTGTCACTTGCTTTATCTGTATACCTTCACTCTCTATCCTCTTTGTCACTTCACTCGCTTTATCTCGGTGTGTGTCTCTCTCTCTTCACTCATCACCACCGTATCTTCACCATACATCTCTGTCTGATTTAAGAATCACACTCTATCCCTCGCTACATCTCTCACATCCGCCTCCCCATATCCGTGCCTGATCGTTTTAGTTGCCAGTCCACATAAAGATTTTGTACCCAAGCAGGGGCCACAATAAACGACTAAAACGCGGAAATGACAGTACGTGTCACGTGTGAGGTGTCAGGTGACCGCTGCTAGTCCTTCTCGAGGGTGCCGAGAGCTCAGTGGGTCACGAGTAGTGCGGAGAGACGCAAGGATGATGCCAGGAGTGAGTGGACTCCAGATTAATAGTTTATAAGTCTGTACTCCATTAACCCAGATTAATCTCTCTCTCTCTCTCCCGGCCTCTATCTTTTCTCTCTAAAATCTCTCCACTCACTCAGGGACTTCCCCCACCCCCTGTCTCTCTCTCTCACACACTCTCTCTCTTATCTATAATATATCTCCTCACGGTGAGACTTAACTATCCCTCATTCCCTCTATTTCCGTCTCTAAGGGACTGAATTCTACCCCCTCTCTCTCATTCTTTCTCTCTCTCTCTCTCTTTCTTTCTCTCTTTCTCTTTCTCTCTTTCTTCCTCTTTCGCTCTTTCTTCCTCTCTCTCTCTCTCTTTCTTTCATCCTCAACTGTTTTTCTATAGAATCTTTTCCATCTCTGTGGGACTGAATTCTACCCTACTCTCTCTTTCTTTCATTTTCTCTCTCTCTGTCTCTCTATTTCTCTCTCTTTCTTCCTATTTCGTTCTCTCTTTCTTCCTCTCTCTCTTTCTTCCTCTCTCTCTCTCTTCCTCTGTCTCTCTTTCTTGCTCTCTCTCTTTCTTGCTCACTCTCTTTCTTGCTGTCTCTCTTTCTTGCTCTCTCTTTCTTCCTCTCTCTTCCTCTCTCTCTCTCTTCCTCTCTCTCTCTCTTCCTCTCTCTTCCTCTCTCTCCCTTTCATCCTCTACTGTTTTTCTATATAATCTCTTCCTCTCTCTCTCTTTCTTCCTCTCTCTCTATTTCTTCCTCTCTCTCTTCCTCTCTCTCTTTCTTCCTCTACTGTTTTTCTATAAAATCTCTTCCTCTTTCTTCCTCTCTCACTCTTTCTTCCTCTCTCTCTCTCTTTCTTCCTCTCTCTCTCTTTCATCCTCTACTGTTTTTCTATAAATCTCTTCCTCTCTCTCTCTCTCTCTCTTTCTTCCTCTCTCTCTTTCTTCCTCACTCTGTCTTTCTTACTCTCTCTCTCTCTCCTGTCTATGGGACTGAATTCTTCAATTTGTTTTGACAAAAAATGTCTGCAGTTTATAATTTTTTAAAAATAATTGATGATAGCAAATATATGATTGTAGTCGTACTAAAATATTTGATGACAAAAATATGATTGCGGTTTTAAAAAAAAAATACTTGACAGAAAATATATGATTGTAATTTTACACAAAAATTCTTTACAGAAAATATGATTGTAGCTTTACAAAAAAAAAACACTTGTCAACAAAAAATGTTTACTGTAAAGAATGTGTTTTTGACATGAAAGAAGTGATAGTTTGATAGATGCATTTTTGTGCCACAACTTTTACGCAACAAAAATAAATATATATGGAAGTTAAAAACATGGTCAGCAAGAAGAAACGGTTAACAAACGCAATCCCACAATCCTCCATTTTATTGTTTCTTGCCTGACCTCTCTACTTCCTTTGTTTTTCATATCTCAACTCAGATTCTAGAATTTCTTGCTCTAGCCGTGGTTAACATCTGGAGACCGAGGAGGAATCGAGTGTAACAGAGTAGCGGGCAATCAATACTAGCCACGTGTCGGATTTCTAATTTGTCCAATAGTAGGAGGTCTTCCCTACGACTCTGCTTTATCAATACCCCAGAAATACTCGGTAGCAGTTGTGTTTTTTTTTCTCTTCAGTTTGTTTGTAGTTTTGATTGTTTGTTTTGAGCATATTGAAACCTGGTTTCTAGCGGAGTGTTGTTGTTTTTTTTTCTGTGAGGGATAGTTGGTCTCGCGTTCATTCCACGGGATCTGATGTAAAAAAAATGAGTTGTATTTTGAGGGATGAAAGTGAAACACAACAAGCAAATTAGTCCATATCTCTCTCTCTCTCTCTCATTCTTTCTTTCTCTCTTTCTTGCTCTCTCTCTTGCTCTCTCTCTCTCTCCCCTTTCTCTCTCTTTCTCCCTCCCTCTCTTTCTTTCTCACTCTCTCTATCTTTCTCCCTCTCTCTCTATATTTCTCTCTTTCTCTCTCTTGTCCCCTCTCTTTCTCTGTGCGTTCGAGATGTGTATGCCTATGCTATATCTTTTCCCCTGTCCCCAGGACAAAGTTCGCAGTCCTCTCAAGGCCTTCATATATTGTCCCCACAATTTTTGTTGTATGTTTATGTCTTTGGGCCAGCTTTGACATCGAAGTTCAACCAGTTTGTTGCATGACCGAAAAAGGTGTTCTGGATTATCCTCCCCCTCCTCCTTTCCCAATGACAATCGTCAGTTTGGGGCTCTACTTTCCGGCGGTAAAGGTGTCTCAGAAGGCTACAGTGACCTGTTCTTAAAGCGGAAAATGATGGTCCTATCGTGGCTGGTAGATGTGTTGGGTCATGGGTGTCGTTTAATTTCAGCTCTTGCTTCCTGTTTGTTCTGCATTTGTTTCGCATGATTGTCTTCAGTATTTTACAGCAGTCTCTTCTAGGTTTGTATTTGAAGGTACCTGTGTCAGGTATATTAACATACTCTCTGTTTATATTTACATTAATTGTGTATCAGTATTTGCCTACACGTATATCCATGATACATCATTAACTCAATTTCTGCCTACACTGATATACATGACATCACTGACTCAGTTTTATTGTAAACTACCTCAGTTTGCTTACTCTATTGATTTAGCTACATTGCTTCAGTTTGCCTACTCTAATATCCTTGCTATATTACCTCAATTTGCCTACTCTTATATTCTTGTTACATTACCTTAGTTTACCTACTCTTATATTCTTGCTACATTACCTCAGTTTACCTACTCTTATATTCTTGCTACATTACCTCAGTTTACCTACTCTTATGTCCTTGCTACTTTATCTCAGTTTGCCTACTCTATTGATTTAGCTCCATTACCTCAGTTTGCCTACTCTATTGAATTAGCTACATTGCCTCAGTTTGCCTACTCTTATGTTCTTGCTACATTACCTCAGTTTACCTACTCTTATGTTCTTGCTACAATATCTCAATTTTCCTGATCTTATGTCCTTGCTGCATTACCTCAGTTTACCTACTTTTATGTCCTTGCTACATTACCTCAGTTTACCTACTCTTATGTTCTTGCTACAATATCTCAATTTTCCTGATCTTATGTCCTTGCTACATTACCTCAGTTTGCCTACTCTTATGTTCTTGCTACATTACCTCCGTTTTCATACGCACGTGACTCTATAACACTAGCGGAAACTTGCCTACTCTTATGACCCTTTTAAACTGCATAAATTTGCCTACTCTTATTATTATTACATTACCAAAATCTCTGCCCTCGCGTCTATCCCTGGTCATTGCCTTATCTGCGGATGCCCTAAAACCGTAATTGTAAGCACGCGCACTCCAGATGAGACGGAACCGGACACGACAGGCACGTGACCGTTGGAAATGCTTCGGTCTTCGAGATTTTGCGAGACTTCACGGGACCAGATCGAGTGAAAGTTAATAGACGAGAGATATTGAGTGAGTAGGTATACACAATCTTAATGAATGCATGATTGCATGGGTGAATTGTGTGACCTCGTACTGGATTATGATTGTTATTTGTAATATGAAGTCTCTGAAATGATGAAACCCATGATTTTTTCTAAGGTAACCCAAGGTACAAGAGCAATAAGAAAAAACTAACCACTGCCGAGATGAAATGTGTTAGACGAATGGTAAGAAACGGCCTGAGAGATAAGATCAGAAATAAAGAACTGAGAGAAAAGCTAGGAATAATTCCTGCCATAGAAAAAATAAACAAACAACATATAAAATGGTTTTGGCTACGTGAAAAGGCAGAAAGATCAATACATAACACAACGAGGTTTCAATAAACGTTGCGAGAACACCAGACCCTAGAGGCGACCACGAAAAAGATGGATTGATGGAACATTAGAAACACTAGAAAACATAACAGCAGCAGAGGCCAATAGAAAAGCAAAAGACCGCAAATTATATCTCCCTCAACGCTCAAAGACAAATGAGGAGGGAAAGAAGAAGAATACCAAGGTACAAAGGCACACAAAGTAAATATTAAAAACATAAGATGACAGGGATAAAAAAAATACCATTAATGTTTGTGTAATTAAAGATTGTGTATACCTTCTCACTCAATATCTCTCGTCTATTAACTTTCACAAAATCCAATCATTCTAAGAGGGAGACCCTGAAGACAGATCCATCAAGTAGAAGATAACTATCACTATCTCGAACAAGCGCAACTCGTGACCCTATACCACTTTAGAACCAGTCACAATAGATAGCTTTGTGTACAGATTTACTGGTCTCTTCAACCGTGGTGGACTGTGTAGACAGTCTACACAGACAAAGTATATTACAAATTGCCACATTTTTTACCAATTACGCGAGGCTCACATCAACCCTAAGCTGTTTCCAGATGCTGAAGAGCTCCTATATGCAGCAACTTATATTCATTGAATTTGACTTCTGGTGTAGCCATGTACAAAAAAGAAAAGAAAAAGAAAGTTTGAAGTATCAAGAAAAAGAACGAGAAGGCGAAGAATACAAGAAAAATAGCAAATAAGAAACAACTAAACAGCACGGAAGGTGTCACGACAACCTACTGGATAAAGCTCAAGAGAGAAACTCATAATAAAATGACTCGGTCACCCTATGTAGAGCCTAGCTAACGTTGTAACGACTCTGGCTAGGAAACAATCTTTGGCACAAATAGCATAAGGTGGATTGAAAATATGTCCTTCCTTCCTTCCTTCCTTCCTTCCTTCCTTCCTTCCTTCCTTCCTTCCTTCCTTCCTTCCTTCCTTCCTTCCTTCCTTCCTTCCTTCCTTCTTCCTTCCTTCCTTCCTTCCTTCCTTCCTTCCCTTCCTTCCTTCCTTCCTTCCTTCCTTCCTTCCTTCCTTCCTTCCTTCTTCCTTCCTTCCTTCCTTCCTTCCTTCCTTCCTTCCTTCCTTCCTTCCTTCCTTCCTTCCTTCCTTCCTTCCTTCCTTCCTTCCTTCCTTCCTTCCTTCCTTCCTTCCTTCCTTCCTCCTTCCTTCTTACTCACTCTTCCAATCTTCCCTTTTCATAGGCATTTTACATTTTAGATGTGTCATTACAAACATTTAGTTTGCCTTGTTGCACTTGATGTGTTCTCGTATTATCCATTCTCGGAGAAAGTTGCGCTTGAGTACTAGAAAAGTGAGAAGATCAAAAATCAAATCGATGGTGATCGTGTGGCCGAATCGATAACTCGTCGTGCTCCAAACCAGAAGAATACGGGTTCATATCCCGATAGCATGATTTTTCTTTCGGAGGTGAAATAAAAACTCAGACCTGAACACTTCCTGTCGACTAGTTAAACGAGTGGGTCAACCAGTCAGGATGAGTGGGTCAACCAGTCAGGACGACTGGCCTGTATTCTCCTGTCCTATGTGTCCCCCGCTAGTCAGGACGAGTAACTTATATTCTACGGTCCTATGTGTCCCCCCACTAGTGAGGACGACTGGCCTGTATTCTCCTGTCCTATGTGTCCCCCACTAGTCAGGACGACTGGCCTGTATTCTCCTGTCCTATGTGTCCCCGCTAGTCAGGACGAGTAACTTATATTCTACGGTCCTATGTGTCCCCCCACTAGTGAGGACGACTGGCCTGTATTCTCCTGTCCTATGTGTCCCCCACTAGTCAGGACGACTGGCCTGTATTCTCCTGTCCTATGTGTCCCCCCCCCCCTAGTCAGGACGACTGGTCTGTATTCTCCTATCCTATGCCCCCCCCCTAGTCAGGACGACTGGCTTGTCCTCTGTGCCCCCCAGTAATCAGATAATACCGTAAAGATAGAATAAGCATATCAATTATAATCATATAGAAAACACACTGAGCATCTCTTGTCGCCATACTGTTTTAACAAGCCTTAGTACGCAAGTAAGACCTACTATGGTATCTCTACTACGCGCTCATAAAAGTTCAATAAACTGTATCCGGTTCATGAAATTTGTTAAAGATAACATAACATTTTTTTGGTGTCAAGGTCACATGTTAATCACACATTATAATATCACATTGGTTTGTTATTATCACCGCGACATGTGATGCACTATCACAATATAGAAACTCGGGTTGCTCGGTAAGCTATGTGGGGAACCCACCCGACTGGGCTACTCATATATTGACACAACCCGTGTTCGATTCCCGCTGGAAGCAGTGTGAGTTGTACTTGTTGTGGTTGGAAAGAAAAATACCCACGCGGTCGACCCAGTCGTTGGCAGAAATGGGTACCAGGGTAGTACTCTAGTAAGGTGAAGAATGCCGCCTACATCGTGAGTTTCGATGCTTGAAGCGACACTATCCAGAAGTCTCCGAACATTTCTGAATACACAACCGAGCACATATGGGTGAAAAGTCACGTGCTAAGACACCGATTCAAGTTCCGTACTTGCAATATGTAAGCTAAACATAGATTTTTAATACTCCACCCATCCCACCTCTCCCTCAAGCAAAATGAATACTAAAAAAAACTGGACAATGCATGAGTAGGTAGGTAGTTCATTTGTCTTTATTCCAACACTATGTCACGGTTTCCCAAGCAGGTTGCCTCCATTAATGATATTAATAATTCATATTTCTCCATGTTCGTCTTGTTTAACGAACGTTTTTGTGGAGACAACCCAACGCATGAACGCCAATTAACGCCCTTTTAAGAACTGATGACGAAGTGGACCATGAATGCCCTTAGCAGTCATCGGGTGATTGCTAGAAAGAAAATCATTGATATCCTTAATGAGCTGATATAGTGTGAGATGTTAACATCCTTAATGAGCTGATATAGTGTGAGATGTTAACATCCTTAATGAGCTGATATAGTGTGAGATGTTAATATCCTTAATGAGCTGATATAGTGTGAGATGTTAATATCCTTAATGAGCTGATATAGTGTGAGATGTTAACATCCTTAATGAGCTGATATAGTGTGAGATGTTAATATCCTTAATGAGCTGATAAAGTGTGAGATGTTAATATCCTTAATGAGCTGATATAGTGTGAGATGTTAATATCCTTAATGAGCTGATATAGTGTGAGATGTTAACATCCTTAATGAGCTGATATAGTGTGAGATGTTAATATCCTTAATGAGCTGATAAAGTGTGAGATGTTAATATCCTTAATGAGCTGATAAAGTGTGAGATGTTAATATCCTTAATGAGCTGATATAGTGTGAGATGTTAATATCCTTAATGAACTGATATAGTGTGAGTGTTAAAATCCTTAATGAGCTGATATAGTGTGAGATGTTAATATCCTTAATGAGCTGATATAGTGTGAGATGTTAATATCCTTATGGAGCTGATATAGTGTGAGGTGTTAAAATCCTTAATGAGCTGATATAGTGTGAGATGTTAACATCCTTAATGAGCTGATATTGTGTGAGGTGTTAAAATCCTTAATGAGCTGATATAGTGTGAGGTGTTAAAATCTTTAATGAGCTGAAAGTGTGAGATGTTAATATCCTTAATGAACTGATATAGTGTGAGGTGTTAATATCCTTATGGAGCTGATATAGTGTGAGGTGTTAAAATCCTTAATGAACTGATATAGTGTGAGATGTTAACATCCTTAATGAGCTGATATAGTGTGAGGTGTTAAAATCCTTAATGAGCTGATAAAGTGTGAGGTGTTAAAATCCTTATGGAGCTGATATTGTGTGAGATGGTAGTATCCTTAATGAGCTGATAAAGTGTGAGATGTTAACCAAAAGCAAGTAATAATTGCCTTAATGTACGTGTATGTTTGTGTGTGAGAGAGAGAGAGAGAGAGAGAGAGAGAGAGAGAGAGAGAGAGAGAGATGGGAAATATTATGTTTGTACATATTTTCCGAAAACCGACGAATCATATCTGGGTGACGTGCTTGGTATCGTGTCTCCCCTACTTCCACGATAACCTTTCGGTGCCCATTTATAGAGGCAGGGTGAACATCGTTGTCGTGGGGAGTGGGGGTGGTATTGCGTCATCTGATAAATTTAAAACGGATATTCGTGACCAGTAGCTAGGGTGCGAACCAGTCACCGAGGCTTCATTACTGGATGAATCGAGGCTTCATTACTGGTTATACAAAGGTTTCATAATATTGATAGCACTGAAGTTTAATTACTGGTTATGCCGAGGCTTCATTACTGGTTATACAAATGTTTCATAATATTGATAGCACTGAAGTTTAATTACTGGTTATGTCGAGGCTTCATTACTGGTTATACAAAGGTTTCATAATATTGATAGCACTGAAGTTTAATTACTGGTTATGTCGAGGCTTCATTACTGGTTATACCAAATATTCATTACTAATGGTACGTACAGTCGCTTCATTACTAGTTGTAGAGCGTAGCGGTGTTGGTAGAATTATCATCAAACAGACTGTATGATGCTTTCTATCGAGAACTGTTCGTGGGCTAGTTGAAACTATATGACCAGAAGTTGCAGCAACACTGACTTTATTTCTCTATACATCCAACAATTGCCTTTCTTATTCTGTGGATATGGCTTTTTGAACCACACATACCCATCTCCCTCCCATCCCAACATTTGTCCTCTCCAAATTTATCTTTGAATGCACTCATTTCAAGAACCACGGGAACCGCCCTCGACTGATGACATTTACTCCTATCCCCCCCCTCACCCCCTCCCTTTTTCCCGCTCGGCTTCCGGTGACGCCCCGGGACGCCACAAAAGCGATGTCGCTTCCGGTCTCCCGGAGTCTCATCGGATCGATGGTCGTGTCTTGGTGGCGCTGCCTGGCAAGCTCAGTGACGCTGTAAAGCCGACCCGACCCGTCTGCGCCATCGACCAACCGGATTTATTCTTCACTCTTATTCATTTTGCCCGGTCTCTCTTTCCACGACCTCCTTCACGACGTTTACTTGCGGACTTCCCTCAAAATAAATAGTTACAAAACGGCTAATAATGAGAAATATGGCGGTGACACGTGGCCCGGTGACATAACGCCATGCCCTGGCGGTTTTATTCAGTCACAATGACAAATATCGACACAAGTAGTTTTTTTTTTTCTCTTGGTCCATCTGTGACTTGCAGATGTTGCAATAAGAATTGGGAGAGCGTTTTATACAGTTGCAGAAAAGTTGAAAAGACTGCCCATAATAACGAAAATCACGGTATTTGAGTGAGTAGTGCTTTCACTACTGGCATTAGGGGCCTAGGTTCAGTTCTCAGATGTGACAATATTTTTTTTTTAGACAGATACGAATTGGAGTCACAGTCAAAAATAGCCGTTAAACATAAATATATACTTGTGTGTAGTAGATATGGGAGAACACACAGACAGGAACTACCGGCAGGGTGGGCCCATCAACCCTGGACGGCAATCCTCCAACGAGAAGATAAAAATCCGACGTCAAACCTAGATCAAGCTTGCCGAGGGCTGAGTGTGTCAGCAACGGCGCAGGTTTAGGGAGAAAAGTATACGAGTACTGACCATGTGACTAGTTCATTGTGTGTCGTGATGTTGTCCTTACCCCTCCATATACGAGTACTGACCATGTGACTAGTTCATTGTGTGTCGTGATGTTGTCCTTACCCCTCCATATACGAGTACTGACCATGTGACCAGATTATCGTGTGTCGTGATGTCCTTACCCCTCCATATACGAGTACTGACCATGCGACCAGCTCATCGTGCGTCATGATGTTGTCCCCTCCCTCCCCCCTCCATCATGAAACAGAACAAAGCGTCAAGTTCGCATGATCACAAGACTTGGACGCTGAAGAAGAAGTATGTAGCAGCTGGACTAAATTAAGATAATACACAAATAAAAACGTTTCGGTCATATGCCTTCGTCAGTATGACAAGATGACAAATACATGCAAGACGATTACATAGATGATTACACAAATGGATTTATGTTTTTCTTGTAAGAGCCTTGCGAAGAGATCGCTGCGGGGTCAAAGATGGCGTGTGAACCCCAATGTGTGAGATCTAAAAGTAAATTCTTCGCCGTCAATACAGCACTTCGTAACCAGACAAGCGTATTAGCATCTCGTCGCCACTCGCTCTCTGATAATCTATTATTATTCATTTATATTTTATGTAGTTGCTAGCTCTTATATTGAACGTCGAACACTGAATGAGCTTAAAGCAGTCATTGGTTAATAATAACTCCACTGCTTGCGTCCGATCAATGAACCCGAACTGATTAAGACCATATTATACCTTCCTGTGGTAGGACAGGAAACAGAGTAATTTAGTCTGTCCAAAACAGGAGGTACCAACGAGGGCAGAAAACGACTCTCACTCGTGGCTGCCTTTTTGTTGAACTAAAGCAGACGTATCTGATGTCTCTTATATTTATTCTGATCTAACTTGCCTCTAAGATTAGGAATCATGTATTTCTGTCTTTTACTTAATGTCTTGTATTTTAAGGTCTTAGGCGACAAGTTATTCCTTTTCGTAAAGAGGCGTGAGTTCAGACTCTGACTGGTATCAGATCTACTATGTATTTTATGTAATAGAACACTATATAAATACACTGATTGTGTTGGTTTCTTTCTTCCATATCATTCTTGAAACGTTATAATTCTTTCTTCTATATCATTCTTCAAATATTAATTCTTTCTTCCATATCATTCTTGAAACGTTATAATTCTTTCTTCTATATCATTCTTCAAATATTAATTCTTTCTTCCATATCATTCTTGAAACGTTATAATTCTTTCTTCCATATCATTCTTGAAACGTTATAATTCTTTCTTCCATATCATTCTTGAAACGTTATAATTCTTTCTTCCATATCATTCTTGAAATATTAATTCTTTCTTCCATATCATTCTTGAAACGTTATAATTCTTTCTTCCATATCATTCTTGAAACGTTATAATTCTTTCTTCCATATCATTCTTGAAACGTTATAATTCTTTCTTCCATATCATTCTTGAAACGTTATAATTCTTTCTTCCATATCATTCTTGAAACGTTATAATTCTTTCTTCCATATCATTCTTGAAACGTTATAATTCTTTCTTCCATATCATTCTTGAAACGTTATAATTCTTTCTTCCATATAATTCTTGAAACGTTATAATTCTTTCTTCCATATCATTCTTGAAACGTTATAATTCTTTCTTCCATATCATTCTTGAAACGTTATAATTCTTTCTTCCATATCATTCTTGAAACGTTATAATTCTTTCTTCCATATCATTCTTGAAACGTTATAATTCTTTCTTCCATATCATTATTGAAACGCTAAATGTAACATTTTCACGGATTTTATAACTCACAAACTATCTGTTCCGCAGACCCGCAAGGGAGAGAAACGAAGAATTCCAAACGGGGAACGAAAACCACGAAAGCCAGCTAACAGCTCTGGCACTGCTGGCAGCGACGGAAACTCGACCGGCTCTTTCCGGCCCGTGGGCAGCTCTACAATGGCGGCTCATTCAGCCTCGACTGGAGCACCACCGACTAAACCGGAAGTTAGACGTTCCGCCATTGACAAGCCTAAGATGGAGGACACAACGACTCAGAGGTAAAATCAATGATCATGAAAGAAAAACGTGTTGCAACAAGATTTTTTTTTCCTCTCCCTTTCTGTACTGAGACGTAAAGAAACCTTTTTTATTTTATTTCATTTTAAGGGGGCTTACGGTAATTTAGATTAACTGTCAGTTCGCGTTTTTGAGGTCTGGCAGACCGAGGTGTGTAAGGAAGCAGAAGTAGTTGACTTTTTAGTCCATCCAAAAAGTAAGTTGCTATGTTGGAATTCTTTATGTAAGATTTACTTCAGGTATTTTCAGTAAGGTTACTTCAGGTATTTTCAGTAAAGTTACTTCAGGTATTTTCAGTAAGATTACTTCAGGTATTTTCAATAAGATTACTTCAGGTATTTTCAATAAGATTACTTCAGGTATATTCAGTAAGGTTACATCAGGTATTACCCAGTAAGTTTACTTCATGAATTTTCAGTAAGGTTACTTTAGGTATTGTCAATAAGGTTACTTTAGGTATTTTCAATAAGGTTACTTTAGGTAATGTCAATAAGGCTACTTTAGGTATTGTCAATAAGGTTACTTTAGGTATTGTTAATAAGGTTACTTTAGGTATTTTCAATAAGGTTACTTTAGGTATTGTCAATAAGATTACTTCAGATATTTCTCAATAAGTTTACTTCAGATATTTTCATTTTAGTTTCTGCAGTTTCAGTCAGATAATTTAGTTCAGTCATTCCAAGTATTGTTGTAGAAGTCATGCTAGATGATGTTGCTGCCACAGTCATATGATTGTTACAGACAATTATAATTTTGTTTCTGGTAATAGTTGTTATGTAAGAGCAGCAGTAGTTCACTGATGGTTACTGAACTGGACAACCAGGACAAGTGGTCGGATTCAATTTAACATCGACGCTCCCAGATTAATCCAGTGCTGAATTTTCTTAGTGGGAAGTAGTGCGAACTGGCGTGGTGCCGAACACTTGAGTTACAACTATGCTGTTGGATTATTGATAAATATGGGCACCAACGCTATGTGTCCCATACATGGAACAATGTACTCTTTGTCTGTTATATACATTTTTATATTCTTTCTGTCTTTCATTTGATACTAAAGGAATTGAGTCTCATCATCATCCGTCCTTAGAGGACGTTAAGTGGGCGTATACATGCTGTGTTGTATTTTGCTGTAGAACTATGATATTTGCGTCTTTCGGCCCAACACATCCGATTTTAGCATGTTATTTTTTTTATTATTTAAGTTTATTTCGAAACATTGTGTTCTCTTCTTCCTCATAGCGTTACCTGTTGGGCGGACACGGATGCGTTGTGTCGCTATTTTTACACGGCCTTTATGTTTGCTCCTCTAGACTCAACACAATCTTCTTCGGTATCGGTAAATTTGCTTCACAATTTTTGCGCGAGCAGCTGAAATATTTTTGTTTGACTATTTTCAACATTAAAAGACTAATTGTTTTTTTTTAACGTTGTCTAATGCGCACGAGACCTCCTGTTTATTGCCTTTTTCCGAGAGGGCGAGACATCGAATTCCACTACCCAGAGAACAGGCAGGGACGGAGCTTTACAAATAACCATGGGATTTGAACCTGGGACTATATAATCCAGAAGCTGTCTTCTTACCTGCAGACCTCCAGCCCCCTACACTTGTTAATTCACCTTTGTAGCTATCTACATTTTCGTGCCAATTCGAACTTACTATAACAGGTACGCACCACATATCTAATTAGGCCCCATGATTGATCACATTACGGCACATATGTTTTCTCCTGTCGTGTCGCTACAAACACTGCATACATATTTGGTCCAGGTACTCCAGAGTCACGGTCACTTAGCCCAGTGACCCTACATACAATCTTAACTGCACACATTCTACAAATATTTTTTGTCTACACTTACTCCATCTCCCCACACTTACTTCATCCCCCACACATACTCCATCCACACACACTCCATCACCACACACTCCATCCTCCACACATACTCCATTACCCACACGTACTACATCATCCCACACATACTCCATCACCCCACACTTACTCCATCACCCCACACATACTCAATCACCCCACACATACTCAATCACCCCACACTTACTCCATCACCACACACTCCATCCCTCACACATACTCCATCACCCCACATACTCCATCATCCCATGCCTAATTTCTTGACAGTTAATTTGACACTCATTTGTAATTACATTTCAGCCCACTAACGGAAGGCAGTAGCAAGGCATTTGCCAAGCCCCCGGCCATCCAACGACCCTGCAGTTTAAACACTTCCAGAGATAGCAGCAAACAAGCAGCAGCAGCAACCACCACCACTGCCGCCATCATCATCCCACCAGCACCACCTAGCGGCACAACATCAATCTCCCCTGCAGCAAGCACACACATCAATACTTCAGCTCTGTCGTTCTCTCCAAATCAAATTCCGCCATTTTTCACAACCGCCACCCTAAACTCCAGCACAGCTACAAATACATCACTTGTTCCACTCTCACCACATGGGTTCATTGTGCCATCAACCGCTATAGTGTCCACTTCTCTGACAGTGCCACCATCTTCTTCAGCATCTGCATCAGCTGCTTCTTTAGACCATCAGGTGGGACGCCCATTTACAAACTCATCACTGCCATCTCAACTACAGAGCCCCACCTTCACAAGTAACAGCCAAGCTCATGTCCAGGCTTCTACTTCAGAAAATCATCAAGTGGAATTATCAGCTGATAACTGGGAGGAGCATTCCAGACAGGAAATGTCTGATGAGGATGAGAATCAGTTCGATGACGACACAGACACATCACAAAATGCAGATGATGATTTGGATGATGAGAGTGATGACGATTCTGAAAAATCATGCAAAGATTCAGAAAATGACTCCGATAACGACCATGACATTCTTGACATTGCTAAGAAATCAAATACAAATGATCCTGCAGTTATTGCCCACTCACTTGTGCTACAAAACGAGACTGATACCGGAAGGGAATGTGCTGTTATGGAACAAGATATTGTAGACTTTAGCAAATCAACAGAACTTGAAAAGCTGTCTGATGCTTCTGCCATTGACGCTAATACTGAAGATAAACATAACATGGTGTCTGAACCAACAGTACCTTCTGTCACCAGTATGACGACACATGCTGTCTCAACATTTCCTGGCACCTGTTCACAACCTCTCTCTGTTGCAGTTTCTACCACAAATGTGAGGTCTGAACATATCTGGGTGCCCCAAGACTGTCCCCACAAGGTGACACGCCTCACAAACAGCGGGCACTCAGTAGCACAGGCAGAGTCAAGTCGCCAACAGACATTTCTAACACAGACCATGAGCACTCCAAAGTAGACACATTACCAGCATTTCCTCAAGTCAAGGAATGTGACAAAAATAATTTGTCCAGAAAAACTGAACGTCAACCACAAGCGAAAGATCAAGACCACCTTGGACTCATAGCAGAAAACATCCCAGGGGCAGTAACAGCTAAGGACTTCCAGAGCATTGAGAGACATTTGACTCGCAATTACGAGGTTGAGAGGAATGGAGTGAAATGTGAACCTGGTCAAGTTAGAACCACTCAGGCTGTAAATAATGAGAAGAGTATGAAAGAGCGCGATAGAGAGGAACGACATAGACAGAGAGTGAGGGAGGAAAGAAACAGAAGAGAGAGAGAGGAACGAAATAGGAAAGATAGAGAACGTGAGGAGAGAAGGGAGTTTGAGAGAAGAGAGGAGAAAGATTCAGAGAAACGAAGGCAAGAAGAGAAAGAGAGGAGAGAAATGGCTAAAGTTCAGTCAGAAAATAACTCTAGCATGGACGCTTCTGCAGTAGCTACTTTAATGGACCCCTCTAGGCGGCCAACAGGCGGCGTGGCCGAGGCTGCGGCATTCAGTGACTACATGAGGATGTTGGCTGCAGGTCATGGTCACACTTTTATGTAAGTAGACAGTATTTGTTTCCAGTCTAACTTGTCCAGACTTAACCTATCCAACCAACCTAACCTAACCTTTCTAATCTAAATTTAACTTATCCACATAAAATAAACATAAATAGTATATCTGTGTTTAATGTTTATAGTTTGCTTGATGTACCTGATGAAGGCTTTTGCCGAAACGTTGTAATAGTTTTGTCTTGTCTTTCTGTTAGTCTAGTTTTTCCATGTTTAATTTATGCTATTTGCATCTCCTCTCGCGCCCCGTGTAGTATTTAATATTTTGTATATTTGATGTCTGTGTTGATCTCATCTACCTCAGTGTCTTCCATCAACCCAAAACTATATGGGCCACTGCAAACATTACAAAAGACAGTAAAATTTATACAGGAAACGACATCGCAGATATAGACAATATTTCATGCCAACGAAAGATAGATAGATCAATCCACTAAGGTTTTAAATATGAAATTAAATGCCTTTGAAAACAAATGCCTATGTATGATGTCAAACGTGAGCTGGAAAGAAAACATTTCGAAGAAACAGATAAGAGAAGAATCGAAACCATAAAAGGTGTCGGGCTTTTTAACTATGACTCCTGTCCTATGCGCCGTCTTCGGTCCGAGAGGAAAATGAAATCTTGTCTGCTTGTTTATATAACTGGACAATATTTAGTTTCAATTTAACAATTTCCAATCTAGCTAGTCCAACCTTCTATACCCATATATACCCGTCTATATCATAACCGGCCTGCCTGCTGTCTACATCCCTTCTATATCATCAATCAGTGTATACCTGCGCCTAGATAACGTCCTATTTCTTCTAAGTAGTCTCAGTAACACCTACTCTCCTATAACTATATTTGTCTCCATCGTTCTTATCTGTCCTCGAGGTCTACCTGTCACTTTATGATTCTTTTATATTTTCTCACTTTCCTTCTCCCTTTTCTATTTCCTTCTCTCTCCTCTCCCCAACTGTATTTTCTCTTTTACCATTTTTTCAACTCATCTTATTCTCTCTTTCTCTCTCTCTCTCTCTTCTCATTTCTATTGCGAAGACGCTGGGTAGAACATAAACTGAATAATGTCAGTGAATCAAAGTTGAATGTTTGGATTAGGGTTAGCAAACCCACACTGACCAAGACTGCTAAACCTCCTGGTCTGTAACCTTACTAGGTTAAGTCACTAGGGTTCACAAAGAAAACACAACCCAACAACAACAAAAAGACAACCCAACAACAACAAAATGACAACCCAACAACAAGACAACCAGCAACAACAAAAAGACAACCCAGCAACAACAAAAAGACAACCCAGCAACAACAAAATGACAACCCAACAACAACAAAAAGACAACCCAACAACAACAAAATGACAACCCAACAACAACAAAAAGACAACCCAACAACAATAAAATGACAACCCAACAACAAAATAACAACCCAACAGCAACAAAAAGACAACCCAGCAGCAACAAAAAGACAACCCAGCAACAACAAAAAGACAACCCAGCAACAACAAAATGACAACCCAACAACAACAAAAAGACAACCCAACAACAACAAAATGACAACCCAACAACAACAAAAAGACAACCCAACAACTATAAAATGACAACCCAACAACAACAAAATGACAACCCAACAACAACAAAATGGCAAACTGATTTCGGATATGCTGGGCCAAAAAGTCGTAGTAATGGCACCTCGTATAATCGTGTGTGTATATATATATCATCCTATAAATCACATTATACCACTATTACGCCCACTTAAAGCCCATTTTCTTGCGGATGATTAAGCGGAGTGGTCAGCTGAACGCAGAATATCTCATTCTGTCAATCTCTCTCTCTCTCTTCACTTACACTTCATATTCTTTTCTCTCTTTCGCTTCCTTCCCCCGCCCACTCCCTGTTGTCAGTAAACGATGTAGAAAATAAATCCTATTGGATGGTAGAAATGTATGACAACAAACAAACTGACCAATCATTAGATGCGCGTGAGCATTTACATACACACACTTTCACAAAATGATGGTTTCTATATGGTATACATTATTTGACATTATAGGCGTCATGGGATGCTACATGTAGCCAGCTGCCTACACACCCACACGTGCACACATACAATGGCGGTGAGATTAGCTCTAAGACGAAATCTATACACTCGTGCTCATGGCATCGTCAATGTATTACCCGCGTGACACTGGCCATTTATTTGCGCTACGTGTGCGTCACGTATTTCAACGTATTATTCGCTCATTGTCCATCGCCCCCTCTCTCTCTCTCTCTCTCTCTCTCTCTCTCTCTGTATATATATATATATATATATATATATATATATATATATATATATATAAAATCACCACCATCATGTATATGGTATTTAGTGCTTCTTTGTCTAATTTAGCCACTTCCTAGGAAATGTCTATTTGCCCAGACTGTCCATACCTTCTCTTTCAAAATCGCTCTGGCTTCCCGATCGCTTTTGTGAATTTTCTTATTTCTCTCTCTCTTTCTCTCTCTCTCTCTCTCTCTCTCTCTCTCTCTCTCTCTCTCTCTCTCTCTCTCTCTTTCCCACTCTCTCTCATTCAAACAAATCTTTAATGGTCTTTTTCGCCATCGATGTTCCTGTCCTTTGCGATTACGCTCCATCTTTCTCGTTTGTGATTTCTTTCCCTTACTCTATTATTCTCTTCCTCCCTCCCTCTCTAATCTCTCTCCAATAATGTAACTTATTGTTAACATTATTGTTTCTTTCACTCAGTGACTGCAGTCACGTTAAACAGGTAATGTTAACATTTAACGATGTCTCCCGGCAACATGAAAGCCTGTAGTGAGTCATTGAGATCTCTAGGCTCTAAAACTGCTTATGTGTTAATGACCCGTTGCTTCCGATAATCATCTGGCAAGGAGCTTACTTCTCTAATGAGACTTTTACTCTAAAGCTGCCATGAGTGAAAGCCTTCATCATTTCGTATTAACAATATATCGTATTGTTATTAGCACCAGGTGGTCGGAATCCATGCACAGAGATTGTGCATTGGTTAGTCTATGTTTCCTTAAACCTTTTTGTAAATGTGTACCTGACTCGCTGGGTTTTACAGAATAGTAGGATAAACAAGTCAAAGCTCTAATGGTTTCACTTTAAACGTAGAGACTTATTACTATGACTTATGTTCTCCTATTCACATAGCGAATGAAACCCGTTGCACTGTTTTCATCTTAATTCCACGACATCCGACTTCAACAAATCGGTACTGCTTCTCTGGCCTCTGATTTGTCCAGGCCGCCTTGAAGATGGAAGTTGTTTTTTCTTATTTAAGAGTTATCTCACCTCGTGAGCAGCGGCGGATATTCACAGGAGGCAACGGAGGTCAGGAGTACATAACACAATCATGTCAATCAAAAGTACATAATACAATCACGTCAATCGGGACTACATAACACAATCACGTCAATCGGGACTACATAACACAATCATGTCAATCAAAAGTACATAATACAATCACGTCAATCAAGACTACATAACACAATCACGTCAATCAGGACTACATAACACAATCACATCAATCAAGACTAAATAACACAATCACGTCAATCGGGACTACATAACACAATCACATCAATCAAGACTAAATAACACAATCATGTCAATCGGGACTACATAACACAATCACGTCAATCGGGACTACATAACACAATCACATCAATCAAGACTAAATAACACAATCACGTCAATCAAGAGTGCATAACACAATCAAGAGTACATAACACAATCACATCAATCAAGAGTACATAAGACAATCACGTCAATCAAGACTACATAACACAATCTTGTCAATCAAAAGTACATAACACAATCACGTCAATCAGGACTACAGAACACAATCACGTCAATCAGGACTACATAACACAATCACGTCAACCAATAGTACATACCACAATCACGTCAATCAAGAGTACATAACACAATCACGTCAATCAAGAGTACATAACACAATCACGTCAATCAAGAGTGCATAACACAATCAAAAGTACATAACACAATCACATTAATCAAGAGTACATAACACAATCACGTCAATCAAGAGTACATAACACAATCACGTCAATCAAGAGTACATAACACAATAACGCCAACCAATAGTACATAACACAATCACGTCAATCAAGAGTACATAACACAATCACGCCAACCAATAGTACATAACACAATCACGTCAATCAAGAGTACATAACACAATCACATTTCAGCTCAATGAGTTAAATATGTCAGTGTACAACCAGCCACCGTATTCCCCAGTATAGCCGTGCTATAGGTCAAATAACTCAAGCCGTTACTAATAAATAAGCTTCAATGTTTATGGAGGTCAAACCTATTACAACCGTACAACAGTACTATCGACCTTGCAATGTGTATGAGAACTAGGTAGGCCATTTCAACAATTACCTCCTTGTTTCCATGACAACAAAAGAACGACAAATCAAATGACGTTCTATTTTTTTTTATTGAAACATTAGAAGTAGTGCCGACTGTAAGAATCACTGTTTATATATCATCATCATCATCAAGTACCAAGCCTGCTGGCGTAGGTGATCATGTCTCTCCATAATTTTTTTATATCGACAGTTAATCATCATTCCTGTTGTTGACCATCTGCCAAGCCATTCTCTTAAGCTGTCTGGTATTTTTTCTCTTTGCTTTCCTTTATCTCTTCGTCCCTCAATTTTCTCAGTTGTTACAATATATTCCAGTTGTTCTTTTCTCATTACATGGCCAAAAAATGATGATTGTTTCTTCCTAATATCAGAACGTTTTCATTATTCTTCTAGGCTGTCAATAGTATTCTCAACATTCTTCTGTAAAAACCACATTTCTACAGACTTCAGTGATGTTCTTGTTTGTTGTCCTATTGTCCATGATTCACGTCCATTATTTAAGTCAGACTCTACATACCATTTAAGAACTCTTTTTCTTGTTTGGACTGGCAAAAATGGATTGCATAGTATCTTCGTCATTTGTGTGTGTATATACGTATATATATATATATATATATATATATATATATATATATATATATATATATAAACCTGCACAAAACTGTAAGAGAATTTAATTAACAGCAAAGTTTTTTCATAACTTATAATGCATATGATGCAAGTTATAATTATGTTAATTTAGTGCAACAATTGAAGGAACTTTATTACATAGCGCATATTGTAGTAATGTTTATGTTGTAAAAGATCAGGTTTAAAGGTCGACCTAAAATATCAGTCTTCTGCCCACCTCAGACTCACCGTCCGCCGCTGGTAGAGAGGCAGTCTTACCAGAGAAGCGTTTTATGATAAAAACAACTGCAGGATTATTCCACATTATAAGTGACAGCCTTTGCCAATCATTCGAACAAGGATCGGTTATTGATTTTTCCTCCTCGTTCGCTGTCATGCATCAATAATGATCAATCAGTTCCAATCAGCACAGTCTGCAGGATGTTTCATATAATAATAATAAAAGAGTGTGTATATATATATATAATGTTGTAGCTTTGTGGATGAGTCAGAAGTAAACACACCAACGTTTGGACTCAGCAAACACAGCTGTTTGCTTTTATATGAAAGTAGTATTTAAGTCTAATCATAAAAACTTTGCAACATGCATTAATAATTATTTCCTGAGGGAACTGCATACACTCCACTTATGCTTGAGACTAATGTTTTATTGGAGTGGTTCTAAATTGGGACACCGGTCAAAAATATGAACATTCTAGAATACTTAACTTTTATGCTGTTGATATTTAATTCCAAGAATGTTTATGAGAATAAATAGTTCAAAATTTGACAAACTTATCCGTTTAGTAAATGAACAATAAGTTAACACCAAAAAATATTGCATATTTATAGTGAAAACATGGACATTAGACCAGAAAACAGAACAGAAAATTGAGGCCTTTGAAATGTGGATTTACAGAATAATAGGTAGAATTGGATGGAAAGAAAAGAAAACAAACTAGGAAGTTTTAGGACGACTAAGGGTGAAAAAAAGAACTACTAAACACAATTAGAGCAAGACAAATGACATTTGTGGTCATGTTAAAAGACACAACAGTCTAATAAAAGTAATATTAGAGGGGAAAATACAAGGTAAAAGAGGCAGAGGCAGACCAAGACTAACATGGACGAGTAACATCAAAAGATGGACAAGTCAACCTATGACAATCTGCACCATCAAAGCAAGAGACAGCGGAATGGCGCTCCATGGTAGCCAACCTTCGATGCGGAGAAGGCACCCAATGATGATATAGTGAGCTTCGATGCTTGAAGTGACACTATACAGAAGTCTCCGAACACTTCTGGATAGGCGGCCGAGCACATGAATGAAAACTCGCGTGCTAAGACGCCGATTCAAGTCTTGTACTTTGCCTTTACAAAATAGTTTAACTTATAGCATCTCATGTTGTGATCATTGTTAAAGTATGATAGCACAATTATACTCCTCAAGTCATGTTTTAGAACTGGGACAATTTACAACAAACAGCTGTGTTAAGTGTCTTCTAGTGGCGACAAGTAAAACACAAAAACGATTAGTCCAACTATTCAAGAACGTAAATTGTCTTCTTCTTCTACCATTTTAGTTCCCGGTGGAGCATAGGTCTTCAACAAACACTTTCCTAGTCATTCTGTTTTTTTTTTTGCAATTCTTTTAAGATCATTCCATGTCTTCCCCATCATCTTCATCTCTGCTTCTATCTGTCTTCTCCAAGACTTCTTTGGTCTTCCTCTTTGTCTTTTCCCTAGGGGATTCCGAAAAAGGGCCTGTTGTGTAATACTCTCAGTTGGCTTCCGTAGTGTGTGTCCTATCCAGCGCCTATCGTCTTCGCTATATCTCTTTATCCACTGGTGTTTGACTGGTACATTTCCATAATTCTATGTTAGTGATTTTGTCCTGCCATTTCCATCCTTTTATTCTGCGTAAGCACCCATTAATGATTCTTACCAATATCAGCGTTGGTGAGGAGTGGATACCGGTGCCTACGTCATTCAAGGGAACTTTCTCATGTATTGCCACACTCGACAGGAAAAGTAGGGAACAGAACCCGGTCGTGGTTAATGCTGAGGTCAACGGTCTCATCTGCGATAATACCGATGAGAAAGATGCAGTCATCTATACAGACGGATCTGTAAGACGACACCAAAGAAGTGCATGGGCATTTACAGCACGCTCAGCAGGCAGAATAGCCAAGGAAGACAGTGGTGCATACGCCATGACCACGAGTAGCATGACAATGGAGGTGATGGCAGTGACCAAGGCATTCAAATGGTTAGAGTCACAAGACTACATCCACGCATGTATACTGAGTGATTCGATGAGCATGATAAAAAAAGTGGAGGCGGGCTATGTACGCATGCAATGGGTAGAGTCGTTGCAGAAATCCAAAATACGTAAGGTCACCTTTGTCTATGTCCCTGGACATGCGGGAGTACGGGAAAATGAGAGAGCGGACAGGTTGGCTAGCTGCGCTGTCGTTGAGGACGGGCAACCGATGGATCGTGCGGACATCATCAATGCCCTTCGAGATGTTGGAAGAGCACAGGACTTCGACAAACACAGATCCACGTCACTTCTTCGGATGATGGAAATGGGAGTTAAGTTGGGCACAGCCAGAAATGAGAAACTTGGTGGCCGTGTAAGAAGACTTATCAACCAACATAGAACTGGAGTCGTCAGTCGCTGGACACTGAGGGAATTGCTGAGGAGGGGATCTGAGCACCTATGGACATGTTCGGAGTGCAATGATGATGACCCGCAAATAACTCAATAATAACTCAATAACCCATTAATGAAAGTCTGTATCTTCGTGATTGTCAGTTTTGTTGTTCTCCATGTTTCACAGCCATATAATAGGATTGACTTAACATTGGAGTTGAAAATTTTTAAAATATCTACTGACAAATAATAAATGAATGTTATTATTATTTATTATTATTATTTTTTGTGTGTGCGTTCGCCAGCTTTTATCTCTGACGAAGTCCCTAGAGACTAGGAACTGAATTTTGCATGTTAATCCGATTCTCCCTGGCAGCCGTGTGCACAGGGGTCCCTCGCCGCACAGGCAGATAACTCCTTCGGAGGTACTCATATTTTTTTCGTCGATGAGTAATTGACGTTTCAAGCCGGGTCTCCCTACTGAGACCTGGGGAGGTTATAGCAGAGAGAAATTATAAATACAAATCTCTACTAGTTCAGCCAGGATTTGAACTCAAACCTCTCTGTCTCAGGGCCTGTGTCATGCCTCGAGACCAACCAGCCCCCCCCCCCGCCCCCCCCACCCCCCGAACTGGCATATAAACACCATTCTATAGAGGAAAATATCATATGACCATGGCAAGAGACAGTGCAGGCTGGAAAGAACAATAATGGAAGGCATGGTTATTTGGCGACGTATCAGGGGCAGACCAAGAAGAAGGTGGTTTCACGTCAAGGAGACCTTGAATATGACAACAGAAGAAGTGGGAGACCTGACTGGAGACAGAGATTCTTTCAGACGGGCTGTGGTGAATGCAACGTACTGCAAAGGACATGCGACCTGATGATGATCATATATGACTCAAGATGTCGTCTCAATAGTTTTCTAGGTCTACACTTACTCATCTCTCCCTGTGGGCTCCAGGTGAAAACCTGTCTGGTAAAGTTGTAGTTGACTTTTGAATCGTGTTTTTTTATCCTTCCGACCGTTCTTTGTTTTTATATTTCTTTCCTCTGTGGGTTTATATATGACTTGTGCTGTCATGTACTATTTCGTTCTTTGGACATGTGGAATTATATAACCCTCCCTCCAGTACCACAGTCTGACAGACGCCACACTCACCCCAGTCTGACTAAGTCAGATGCTATTCACAGACAGACCTGGCAGCCAACTCTTCAATAATTCACACTGGCAGTAAAACCTCGTGCTGAGTTTGTCGAGTCCGCAGTCAAAGTCGTTACTGGAGAAGTAAATAGGGGATAGAGAGAAGGAGACACTAACAGGAATACACAGACAATCTTTCTTCCCTTCTGATGATCAGATTACCTCCTGCTACTAAGCTGTATAAAAATGTATACTATTATGTTTTATTTATTATTACCATTATTATTATTACTTTTATTACTATTATTATTGTTACTATTATTATTACTATTATTATTGTTACTATTATTATTACTATTATTATTGTTACTATTATTATTACTATTATTATTATTACTATTATTATTATTACTATTATTATTACTATTATTACTATTATTATTATTACTACTATTATTATTACTATTATTATTATTGAAATGATCTCTTCCAAACTAAAAAAAAAATCCGTTTTACCTTCATAATCCTGCTTCGCCCTTCATTTGTTACTTAAAGGAGAAAAAAACCAGATAGTTTCGAATATACAGACCCTTGCTGTAGTCTTCTTCGGGCTTATCTTGGCCTATCTCATTGTTCTTGTCCACAATGACAATCTTCACACGTGTCACCACATGTGAATAAACGCATTTTAAACAACCTGATAAAGGTTTTGACTTAAAAGTGAGAAAGACTCTTCATGAGTTTAACCTGATAAAGACTCTTTATGAGTTTAGCAAACCTAATAAAGGCTAATTGTGAGTTTAACCTGATAAAGGCTTCTGATGACTTTATCCTGATAAAGACTTGATAAATCTAACCATATATTGATGAGTTTAACCTGATAAAGGCTTCTGATGACGTTATCCTGATAAAGACTCTTCATGAGTTTAACCTGATAAAGACTCTTTATGAGTTTAGCAAACCTAATAAAGGCTAATTGTGAGTTTAACCTGATAAAGGCTTCTGATGACTTTATCCTGATAAAGACTTGATAAATCTAACCATATATTGATGAGTTTAACCTGATAAAGGCTTCTGATGACGTTATCCTGATAAAGACTATTGATAAATCTAACCATATATTGATGAGTTTAACCTGATAAGGCCTTTCGTGAGTTGAACACAATTAAGACAATTGAGTTTACCCTGATAAAGGCGGGTATTTAAAATGCATTACAGAAGTAGGATGTTTTGGGCGAAACGTGCAGAATATCAAAACATACTATGGTGGTTGGGTGATCAAGAGGTAGGACGTCGGCCTTTGAACTAGAAGGTCCCAAGTTCGATTCCCGCCACAAGCAGTGAAAATTTAAAAAATAGTTAAATAAACTGAAACTATTGCTTTATCCTCCCCTGGTTTCTGGCTAGTGAGATCTGATGTCTAGTCGTCTCTGGGTAGTGAGTGAGATCTGATGTCTAGCCGTCTCTAGGTAGTGAGATCTGATGTCTAGCCGTCTCTAAGTAGTGAGATCTGATGTTTAGCCGTCTCGGAAAACGGGAGGTACCATCTACATTTTGCGCACATTAAAGAACTCTTGTTATTTGGAACAGGAAAAGAGTAGGCCAGAAATGGCCGCTGCCCGAGACAAATTAATAGATCAAATCTACCAAAGCGTTAAAACTCACGAAAAGAAAAATATGAGCAGTACCTCTAAATTCTGAGAATATCTGCCTGTATGGCGGAGGACACCCCAGCACACAGCTGGCAGTGTGAAAAACTGGGGGGTGGGGGGAAAGTTATATTGACGCAGAATTCAATCCCTTGGGACTTGACTAGTGGTATAAAGCTGGCAAACGCAAAGAAACAACAACAAAGCTTCCTGTAAACGGCAGCACATGGTATTTGAGCCTATTTCTAACACCCATTTAAGGGCGGACGATAAAGAAGGGGTTCGTTTATTAAACAAAGAAGAAACTGCCAGAAGACATGTGATGAGCGTGTGGTTCTTTGTTGTGTATAACAAAAGTTCACATCATCCTTTAACATTTAACTTGTCTTTGCATTCCTCTTTGAAGTATGATAATTTATTAACTCAATAATGCTTTATAATCTTACCCAGTGATATCTTATCGTGTACTGTAGCATCAACAACCAGAGCTGTCTTATTATGTACTTTATACATCACACCCAGTGCCATCTTACCATGTACTGTTACATCACACCCAGTGCTATTTTACCATGTACTGTAACATCACACCCAGTGCTATTTTACCATGTACCGTAACACCACACCCAGTACTATTTTACCATGTACTGTAACATCACACCCATTACTGCCTTACCATGTACTGTAACATCACAGTCAGTACTGCCTTACCATGTATTGTAACATCACACCCAGTACTGCCTTACCTTGTACTGTAACATCACACCCATTACTGCCTTACCATCTACTGTAACATCACACCCATTACTGCCTTACCATGTACTGTAACATCACACCCATGCTGCCTTACCATGCACTGTAACATCACACCCATGCTGCCTTACCATGCACTGTAACATCACACCCATTACTGCCTTACCATGTACTGTAACATCACACCCATTACTGCCTTACCATGTACTGTAACATCACACCCATGCTGCCTTACCATGTACTGTAACATCACACCCAGTACTGCCTTACCATGTACTGTAACATCACACCCATTACTGCCTTACCATGTACTGTAACATCACACCCATGCTGCCTTATGTGCTAAAGAGCAACATTTTCCCCCCTCAGATCACCAGCTCTGAGCTACATGCCTGCTATCCTACCTCTCCGCCCACAAGAAGCCACCATTCCCACTCTTCTCCACCCAATGAGCGCGTTTGGCCACCAAATGAGTGGCCTTCCCAAAGACAACTTGCTGTACCAGTCAGCCGGTGGAGTACTATCAAACTACGGAACTCCACCTTTTGGACCCATCCATCCTTTACTCCAGAGACAACAGCAGTACACAACCCAACAGTCGCTACTGGACTATCAACGGTCGCTCTCAGCAGCGTCCTCATACCAGTGGCCAGCTGCTTACCCTTATTTCCTACATGATATCGCCGCCGCATCCTCATCTGCTGCATCATCCGCAAGTGCAACAGCAACATTGGCAGCAGGAGCAAAGAGGGCTTCATCAGAAATAGAGGCTGCCATGGAGATGAACTCCAAGAGAATGAGGTAAGGAAATAATTGAGCCTGAATTAACTGCTTTATGGTTCCTCTAAATGTGAAAGATATGTCTCTCCTCATACAATCTGACATGTAAAGGGACACATAGATAAATAAATAAATGGACAGCTAGGTGTACAGACTGATAAAGGGCTGGAAGGTAAACAGGCAAACAATCAACAGGAGAGGCAAATGGAGAAGCAAAGAGTTATAGGGACAAGAATATAGACAAGCAAACAGTTATAGGGACAAGAATATAAACAAGCAAACAGTTATAGGGACAAGAATATAGACAAGCAAATAGTTATAGGGAAAGACATACAGTTAACTGTGGCATGCTGTAGACAGGCAAACAGATAAAGGTGACAGGCAGGTAGACAGTAAAACAAGTAGATAGACACACAGTTAAAGTGTCAGAAAGATAGACATACAGTTAAAGTGTCAGAAAGATAGACATACAGTTAAAGTGTCAGAAAGATAGACACACAGTTAAAGTGTCAGAAAGATAGACACACAGTTAAAGTGGCAGAAAGATAGACACACAGTTAAAGTGTCAGAAAGATAGACACACAGTTAAAGTGTCAGAAAGATAGACATACAGTTAAAGTGTCAGAAAGATAGACACACAGTTAAAGTGTCAGAAAGATAGACACACAGTTAAAGTGTCAGAAAGATAGACACACAGTTAAAGTGTCAGAAAGATAGACACACAGTTAAAGTGGCAGAAAGATAGACACACAGTTAAAGTGGCAGAAAGATGATCATCATCATCATGTGCCATACCGGTTGACGTAAGCTATCATGCCCTTCCACAATCCACCGCGTTTCGTATCATTTCTGTTGACTGTTTTCCATGTCATGACACCAAGCTATCCATTATCTTCACTCTTTGTTGTCCATGATCAATCTTTCCCTGTATTTTGCCAGTTGTATTCCAAACTTTCCTTTTCTCACGATGTACCTGAAAAATGTTGATTGTTTTTTCATGTTATTTTTTTTTAGGAGCTCCCTTTTTGCTTTGGTCTCTTTGAAAATGTCCTCATTGGTCTTGTTAGCTTCCAGGGAACTTTCAATATTCTTCTGAGAAATTCCATCCCTGTGACCTCTATCTTTTCGTTTGTTTGTTTACTGTCCTTGATTCGCTCCAATATGTCAGAACAGGCTCTATATAGCACCGATAAACGCTCTTTCTCACTTCTATTGACATAGATTTGTTCCATAAGACGTTTTTCATTTTCTGAAATGCTATTTAGGCCTTAGCTCGTCTGCTTTTTATTTTTGTGGTACATCTTCCCTCTGATGTTATTATTGTGCCCAAGTATTTGACGCGTTGCACTTGTTTCAGAATTGTCCTGTTTATTTTTATGCTGCATGCTGGTGATGATTGTTTTTTCAATATGACCATTACTTGTTTTCTTACTATTCAGACTGAGACCTTTTTTTTTTACTATTATGTCTATCATTTCTCGTACTTCATTCTCTATCTCTGCTATTACGACTGTGTCATCCACATATAGTAACATTTGTATGTTGTGACCGTTGACTTTAATTCCTCTTTTGTCTACTATTGATCTCACAATATTTTCGTTGTACAGTGAAAACAAATCCGGTTACAGAACACAGCCTTGTTTGACTCCTTGTTTCATATATTGAAACTGTCATGTTTGGTTGTTAATTGCATGTTTTGTGTGTGTGTGATTCTCAGATCCTTGCCATCAATGTTTAATTTCTCGACCATATTATTATTTCCACATGCTTTACTTTGTCAAATGCTTTTGTGTAGTCTATAAAGAACATGTATAGATTTTTTTTTACCTCTATAGCTCTATCTATCATTGTTCTCAGGATGTATAATGCATTATTGGTGCCCTTTCCTTTCACAAATCCACATTGTTCCTCACTTATTTCTGGTTTTATTTTGTTCCTTACACGTCTTATGATGATTCTTAATAATTGTTTGTTTAGAGTTACAGAAAGATAGACATACAATTACAAGTGACTGGTAGACAAACAAACAGTTGTTTAGCCCTCAATGCCGAAACATTTTATGTCCTTTACTGCTGTACAACTGTGATTATACCCTTACTCTACATTTTTATTTTACCTTTTACTAGGTTTACCACAATTTACTAACTTTACTACGATCACTTACATTTACATCTGTCTCTTTACTAAATAACATGTTTGTGTTTGTTAACAAATTAAATAAATAACAAAGACAAAAATGAACATAATCTGTTAATAAATACGTATATAAAAAATAAAAACTACTGAATTAAAAGATAAATATATTTTAATCTCTCACATTTGCTGAACAAAGTCTGTTGTCTGTTATTTGTCTGTCGTTGTTTAAGAATCATTCCCATTTTATGATTTTACTCCATCTCGTTCTCTTTTCTAGAATGGAGGGCAGACCTGCTGAGTATACCTCCCCGTGGGATTATTTTGCAGCAGCAGCCTCCCAGCATCAGCGAGGGCCAGCGATGGCTCCCTCCCTCCCATGTGGTCTGGAGTCTGCAAGCATGGACAAAACGGCCGAGTATTTGCGGAAACGGTACATGGAATATGGTCCACAGGCCGCCGCCTATTTGTCTGCGTTTCCTGAGTATGTCAGATCGCCTTACCACTGCGCATGCGCCGACCATCGAGACGACAACGTTCTCATGTGGAGTGTGGAAGATGTCTGCAAGTTCCTCCACACGCTGGAAGGATGTGCTGCCTATTCTGACGTAAGCATTACACTTCTAATACGTTCTATTTTTAAAAAGTCCAGACTCAAAACATTCATTTTCTGAAATAAATTTTAGTTCTGATTAGCATTTGAAATAATTAGCACCTCGACACCCTTGGCTGCCCCATAGACAATCTTTTCTTTCTTATATGATAAAGCAAAATACACAGGCTGATAAATGTAGGATACTGATAATACATAGTATTGTGTAACAGAAGTGAATTGGAACAGTTACAAGACAGTGATAAATGGATTGGTACAGTTATGAGACAGTGATAAATACGTCGGTACAGTTATGAGACAGTGATAAATGAGCTGGTACAGTTATAAGACTTTTGGACTTCAACACTTGTGAGTGACGTGTTCACTGACACAGTAGCGAGGCAGTGATAAATGGGTATGCACCGGGTTATCTGGCTGCGAGCCTTGAATTGATTTCTGAAGTTTCAGAATTGAGTTATTTGCGAGTCATCATCATTGTACTCCGAGCATAGGTGCATCCATAGGTGCTCAGATCTCCTCCTCAGCAAGTCCCATAGCGTTCAACGACTGACGACTCCAGTTCTGTTTGTTAAGTCCTCTTATACACCCACTAGTTTTCTCGCTTCTGCTTGTGCCCATCTTAACTCACATCTCTTTCAGAAGGAGTGACATGTACTCAAGGTTATCAAAGTCCTGTGTCCTTCCCACATCTCGGAGGGCATTGATGACGTCAGCCCGATCTATTGGCTGACCGTCATCAAAAACACAGCTATACAACCTGTCCGCTCTTTCATTTAACCGTACTCCAGCATTTCCAGGGACATAGACAAAGGTGACTTCTACAATGACTCTACCCAATGCCTGCACACAGAGCCTGCCTCCACTTTTCTTATGCTCATAAAATCACTCTGTATGTAGGCTCCCATCCAGCTGCTGTTCCGTGATCATTATTATGTACATGTTAAATAGAACTGGTGAGACTTGTGACAGCTCTGGACACATTGATGTTGGCTCAGATGACCAACTTCCACATCTGAGTATCATCACCTTCCTCTGAAACAGTGCTGCAGTGATCCATCTAATGAGGAAGGGGTGCACCGCCAATTTGCATGAGATATTCAAATGGTACTCTGTTGTATGCATCCTCCAGATCTATAGCAGCAGCACATGTCTCTTCCCGTCTGTGTAAGCCTTTCATTACGTCATAGGCGAAGACTACCGCATTGAGCCCTGTCTCTGTTATATCTGTAACCTCCAAGTGTGGGTGGGAATGCACGTATCTGTTCAAGGTGAGTATAGGAGCAAATATTTTCTGCTGTAGCTTGCCCACAGTGTTCTGTATCGTGATGATTCTGTAGGCACTGATCTGAGAGTGGTCCTTGTTTGGCTTCGGTAGCGGTAGTAAGTAACTGTGAAGCCACTCCTAATTAATCTGGCCATTCTGAATGTTGGCATTAAACTCTTTGGCCAGTTTTTCCAAGTCGTCGGCTAAATCGCCTATGTCGTCGTGCCGAACACCATCTGGACCAGGAGCAGTGTTGTGTGAAGGCATCAGTTGTGATTGTGAGATTTTCTCCAAGCTCTACATTCTCACACAATTCTGTGAGTGACTCCCGTATCCTCATTCTGACAGTCTCGTCTCCTCTGTTTTTTTTTCCACTGTCACCTCATCGGTTTTTTTCCCCCCAATGTCACCTCATCTGTTTCTTTTTTACTGTCACCTCATCTGTTTTCTTTTTCACTGTGGGCCTCATCTGTATCTGTAGGTCACCGATCAATACAGCATTGTGTAGCCAACATGCCTTGCCCAGTTTTTAGTAGGGTAATAATAAAATCTCCCCGTCTTGTTTGGTGTGGTTATCTTTTACAGGAAGTTTCACGTCTGGCCCACACAATGTAACTCTGCCTTTGTTCAGTGTGTCTTTGTTCTGTCTGCTTCTCTTGTGTGTGTTTTGTGTGTGTGTGTGTGTGTGAATGAAATTATACAGTTGAATCGATAATTAAACTTCCGGGAAAATGGCCGGTAAGTTACTGATGTTTTCAGAAGGCACATCACACGGTGATGGTTATTAGTGTTTTTCTCCGTTTTTGATTCGAAGAAATGCTGGGATAGGGGACGGTGGAGCAGGTATGGGGGATGCTCGGCTACTATGACACTGATTATTTGAATAGAATAAATATATAATATATACCTACTTGGGAGCCGCGATAGCTCAGTGGTTAGTGAACTGGACTGCAAAGGACAAGGGGTAGGGTTCGATCCCAACCGACGGCTTCCTTCCGGGTTCACCAGCCTTAAATGGGTACCGGATTTTTTTCTGCGAAAGTAAAGCGGCACGTGTGTAATACCGACCACATTACCCCAAAAATCAAGTGCTGAAGGTCTATAAAATATAGGGTCACTAACACCATATTTCCCTATATGCCACGTGGCGTGACTAGGGTACTTTACTTACTTTATGTACTTATACCTACTTCGATGAATTAATTGGACATGTTAGTACTAATTGGATGAACGAGCCACATAAAACGAGGTATACCCATTTAATCACTGCCTCGCTACTGTGACAGCGAACACGTCACTCACAACTGTTGAAGTCCATAAGTCTCATAACTGTACCAGCTCATTTATCACATTGTCTCATAACTGTACAGATTCATTTATCACTATCTCATAACTGTACCAGTTCATCTACCACTGTAGCAACTCATGTATCACTGCTCATGTATCACTGTCTCATAACTATCAATTCATTTATCAGTCTCATAACTGAACCAATTCATTTATCGCTGTCTCATAACTGTACCACTTCATTTATCACTGTCTCATAACTATCAATTCATTTATCAGTCTCATAACTGAACCAATTCATTTATCGCTGTCTCGTAATGGTTCCAACTCTAACGTCTCTTAACTGTACCAACTTTGATATTAATGTTTTATAACTGTACCAACTTTGATATTAATGTTTTATAACTGTACCAACTCTGATATTAATGTTTTATAACTGTACCAACTTTGATATTAATGTTTTATAACTGTACCAACTTTGATATTAATGTTTTATAACTGTACCAACTTTGATATTAATGTTTTATAACTGTACCAACTTTGATATTAATGTTTTATAACTGTACCGTCTTAGACACATCGTAATCATAATATATCGTTTACTTCACAGCATTTCCGGGAACAGAGAGTGACAGGTCGTATCCTGGCCCTGCTGACCTCTGACCACCTGGTCAAGACCATGGGCATGAAGCTGGGTCCGGCTGTCCAGCTGGCCGAAGCTGTGGCCAGGAAACTCCAGGACAGCAACAAAATGTCCAGCTGTGAGGCATGTCGAACAATCGCCCTAAGCCAACCTTTTCATCCTATGGCTCTTCCACTGTGAACCTCCACTGTGAACCTCCACTGTGAACCCAGCGCCTCCTATCAGACAAAACCTGATCCCTAGTCTAATCCATACCCTTCAAAGCTGCAACTGGACGAAAACAGCAACAGAATCGAACAATCTTTGACTTTAGTTTTCCTCTCCTACAAATCATGTGAGCTATAAACTCCGAGCTGTGTAAACTGTGAGCTCTACAGATTCTGACTCTGAAAATGTGATTATGTGTGTTCTACATCACATTTTGAGGATGAGATTTCGTGTGAACTTTAAAATGTGGTTTATACTGAAAGTAGATGTGGTTTGAGTCACTCAGGAGTTCATGTGCTTTAATATGGGATTTATATTGAAAGTTGATGTGGTCTGTGGTACACTCAAATATTTGAGGAAATAATAAATAAACTATATAATTTATACTAAAATATTTGAGGATAAAATATGTGGGGATGAATTAGGGTCTTAGGAGAACTTAAGGGTCTGTAAAATATGATTACATTATTACATTAAAGAAAGACATGTGTCTTAGCAATGTCTTTCATGATTGTGAGGCACAGTTGAGTCATGTCTCTCATGATAATGAGGCAGAGTTGAGTCATGTCACTCATCATAATGAGATCTAAAGTGGTACAATTGTCAATCACTGGTAATCATGATGTCACTTTGTGAGTACTCAATTGTCCATAATTGGCTGTGTGTGAGATGGAGACTATCAAATTGACTACAAAACTATTGATATATACAACCCTTCTTTCATGTCTCAATTGCTCTCACGTACATTGCCCATTACATGGATCAAAGTTATTCAAACGCACATAACTAATCCCACAACACTGACTACAAAGTTAATAAATATCCACTTATTTTGATGTTCTATATTTTCATTACACACCATGAACAATTCCATCCTTCTTGACTCCTTCCAGCAGCACACAGTGTCCTTGAGACGATACCTGTAAGTAGCTTATACACCAACATGAATCCTGCAGTTCTTATTGTTTAGACATTAAACAAATTTCTAATTGATAACAATACAATAAACTATCATTACGGAATGTTTCCATTACCCGGGGTCTCCCAGGGGCACATGTAGAATCAGAGAATAAAGGCTGCTTGTCCAGTGCAGTCACAGCAAGGTGTTTGGGTCTGAGTTGTTATTTCACTCCTGATAGAAAACCTTTTGACCCTGCTGACATTCAAACCCATGTACTTCTGGTTTGGAGCCCGACAAGTTATCGTCTCAGCCATACACTCTCTAACACAATCAATAAATACTTATAATGTCTAGCGTGTAAGTTTACTGACAATTATTTTTTACTTTTGCATCCATTGGGCAATAATATCACTTCATGTCCACCATTGACTGGCATATGATGTGTTGTAGTCTTATACAACTAGCTGAAATGTATGCGCCTTTTGACCCAACATATCCGACTTCAGTACAACATTTTTGAAAACGTGATTGCCTTCCCGCTTCAATCCCTACTCTCACATGACCAGACTGATTCGTTTGTTTCCAGGCCTCATCATGTGGGGATGAAGTTGGGTCTTTATCAGTTAAGATTCACTGATCAATTCCAACAGCCAATCATTGACTTTTTAAAATCAAATGTTGCTGTGTGTCTTAGGATCCTAAATCATTCAGTTGTTGGCAAATATTTACTATAAACACGTCAATTTTTGAACTGATGTGATGAGCAAGTGTCTTGACGCTTACTTGCATCGATTCTTCTAATTTATTGACATTTCTGCTCTGACCTGCAGATGTCCATCTTTACGGTGATAATTACGTTGCACTATTATGTTAGGGATATAGCCCAGTGCATCCAATTTCAACTTGTTTGTGTGTCGCTTTTCTTGGTCACAATATTACACCTGTCCAGCTGGGATGATCCCTTAGTAGCATTGCTACAACTAGAACAGCTCTTTGGAATATGTGCAGACAGGCCAGAGGAGCACATTTGTACACATGCTCTACTGGTAAAGTTTTAATTCTTAAAACCTCATGTTGTAGTAGAACATTATTGGGTTATAATGCTGCATGGTGTCTGATCTGATCGATCATGAGTGCAGCCGTCAGAGCTGGCTCATACCAACAGGTATCCGATCTTAACTTAATGGCTGCACATTTGTTGTTTAGCTCTTATAAATATTTACCTGTATCCAGATTTGAGAGATATGGATGCATGAGATAGGTGTGGAGGCATGAAGTGAGAGATGTGGATGTATGAAGTGAGAGATGTGGATGTGTGAAGTGAGTGATGTGGACACCCTTAAATGGAAGGTGTGGAAGCATGAAGTGAGAGATGTGGACACATGAAGGTCTGTGTATGCTGTATCCTACTAATACATAAAGGTCTTTTCATATTTTGTGTTACAAATGATAGGATTTGTTCTATGACTGCAGGTTATAGAAAGGTTGTCTAGTCAATAGATATGTCCTACCTGGATGGATACAATGGATATCTTTGTTCTGTTGGCAGAACTCATTAGAGGTGTTTTGTTTTGAGTCTATGTATCCATTGGATATGTTTGTAATGAATGGATGGATTAATTCACATTTTAAAAGTTAATGGATTAATTCACTGGCTGTTTGTAATGAATAGATGAATTCTTTGAATACCATGTTGCCTGAATATATTACTTACATATGCGTGTATGGATTCTTGTATATATCCTGAGCTGATGGATTTGTGAATTATCCTATGTATCTATTTATCCAGTGGATGTATACAGTTTGGATATCACTGGGCATATACGGTGAAAATGGATGTATTCAATATCCAATCCAACCTGACAAATGATTAATTTTTTTTTCTACTATGATTACTTCATTGAACATCTACTATGATTACTTCATTGAACATCTACTATGATTACTTCATTGAACATCTACTATGATTACTTCATTGAACATCTACTATGATTACTTCATTGAACATCTAATATTTGCGTAGATGATTATTTCATTGAACATCTACTATGATTACTTCATTGAACATCTACTATTTGCGTAGATGATTATTTCATTGAACATCTACTATGATTACTTCATTGAACATCTACTATGATTACTTCATTGAACATCTACTATGATTACTTCATTGAACATCTACTATGATTACTTCATTGAACATCTACTATGATTACTTCATTGAACATCTACTATGATTACTTCATTGAACATCTACTATGATTACTTCATTGAACATCTACTATGATTACTTCATTGAACATCTACTATGATTACTTCATTGAACATCTACTATGATTACTTCATTGAACATCTACTATGATTACTTCATTGAACATCTACTATGATTACTTCATTGAACATCTACTATTTGCGTTGATTTATCCAGCGAGACTTGGACATATGAATAAATTATGCGCATTTGGATTCATGAATTAACCAAATATATCCGACATGACTGAATTCAGTGGATGTATTTTTATGGATGATTTATCCTAAATTTTGAGCATACAAGGTGATAAAAGTCCCACCCCATGTCCACAGAATGTTCTGGTAGGACATAAACTCCATGTCCTCCAAAATGCTGGTAGGACATATGTGATAGAGCTGAAGAATGGGCACATAATGGTGCTTGTCCTCACTGCTGGTCATGGCGTTCCTGGGACTGTTTTGTGTATAAAAATATAATTTATTGCCACAAGTTTTGGTGTTGATATTGTGTCATGTAAACCATGTGGGCATGACCCACTGGGAATGTGTTGATAAGTTTGTCAATAAAAGTTTATTACTGAAACTTTCAATCTTGGTGATTGGATTGTATGAAAGATTGAATGAGACTGTTTGAAAGTGAGGTGTTATGAGAAAGAGTGATTCTTCATTCTTTCATTAGCCTTTCAGCATCGAGGGGAGATATAATTTGCTGTCTTTTGTTCTTATTTTCGCCTCTGTTGCTGTTATGTTTGTTAGTGTTTCTAATATTCCATCAATCCATCTTTTTCGTGGTCGACCATTGGGTCTGGTGTTCTCGCGACGTTTATTGAAGGCTCGTTATGTTGTGTTTTGATCTTTCTGCCTTATCACATTGCCAAACCGTTCTATCTGTTATTTCTTTATATATTCGATGGCTGGGATTATTCCTAGCCTTTTTATCAGTTCTTCATTTCTGATCTTCACAATTATCATACGTTCAGAAGCAAAGTTGCAGGAGATGCCAGAAGAAAGGTAATACACCACTGACTGACTTAGGGTCCCTCCGGATTTTCTGTTTGTGTTTACCCCCACCATAGCCTTCGAACTCTCAAGTCTTCTCACAAGGCAGTGAGTTAACTGGACCAAAAAACCGACTCACCGGTTATTACTTCGGTGGACAGAAGATTTATTATCTTACATAAGCGCATTTATTGATGGGTCAGAAATGCTGAGGAGGACAGTTTCGCATCTTTCATAAGTGCACTCGTTTCCGGATTATTACTGTGGAGGGGAGGCGGCTGTGTATGTTACAACATAAGATAGCAATTGGCCTGGTGGTCAACAATTCACAGCTTGTGTTACGAATAGTGAACTTACTTATCTCCTCTGTGGGCGGAACAACTCACAGCTTGTGTTACGAATAGTGAACTTACTTATCTCCTCTGTGGGCGGCCTGGAAAACAAACCAGTTTGACTTAGACCTTCGGGGGACTGGTTGGTCTCGAGGCAAGACGCCGGTCTCGAGACAGAGAGGTTCTGGTTTCAAATCCCGGCTGCACCAATTGGGATTTTAATTTATGATTTCTCTCTGCGGCAACCACCCCTGGTCTCAGCAGCGAAAAACGGATTAACACGCAAAAATCTGTACCTAGGCTCTAGCAACTTCGGAGGCAAAAAGCTGGCGAACGCAAAAAAAAAAAAAAAAAAAAAAACCAGGGATCGAGTGAAAGCAATTTCGAACCAAAAAGTACCACTCAAAAATCGGATGTTTTGGGCCGAAAGACGCTGATATCATGAATGTTGTAATCCACGACACGTGGCATTTTACGCCCATTTAACGTCCTTTAATGGGATGCAGAGAAGGAGTGATTGAGTGAACGCTGTAGAAAAGATAATATTCCATCCCATCGATCTACTCCTGATGGGTGGTCCCTTGGCAGCGTCGCACCGTCATAGCTTTAGTGATTATGGGGCACACAGGAGCGGTCTTACACTTCTCTCTGTGTGATGTTTACTATTTAGCTAATCCTTCTTTTTGGGATTTTCAGCTTCCTCTTTCTTTTTTTTCCCTTAGAACATTCTGGAGTATGTTGTCCATCATCATCAGGTTGCATGTCCGTTGCAGAACGTTGCATTCACCACAAAAGAATCTCTGCTTCTAGCTATATCTCCTACTTCTGTTGTCATGTTCAAGGTCTCCTTGATGTCTTTAAACCATCTTCTTCCTGGTCAGCTCTTTGTGCGCCGCCCAGGAACCACGCCCTCCATCATTATTCTCTCCAGCCCACTATGTCTCTTGACGTGGCCATAGTATTTTAATTTCCTCTGTAGGATGGTGTTTATAATCCAGTTCTTTTTAATGTTTAAATCTTTTAATATGCCTTGATGGGGGAACTGGTTGGTTTCGAGGCATGACGCCGGCCTCAAGACAGAGAGGTTGTGGGTTCAAATCCCGGCTACACCGGTTGGGATTTTTAGTTATGATTTCTCTCTGCGGCAACCACCCCTGGTCTCAGCAGTGAGGCCCGGCTTGAAACGTCAATTATTCATCGACGGAAAAAAATATGAGTACCTCTGAAGTCAGAGTTATCTGCCTGTGCGGCGAGGGACCCGTGGGCACACGTCTGCCAGGGAAAAATGGATTAACACGCAAAATCAGTTCCTAGTCTCTTGGGTCTTCGTCAGAGGTAGAAGCAGGCGAACGAAAAAAAAATGTCCATTGCTTTTTTTCATTATCCAAAGTATATTAAGGGTTTTCTGTAGCAGTATTTTGTTGTCCACTGACACATAAAATAAAATTAAATGGTATTAAGCAGCTAAATTAGTACAGAGCCTAGATAAACTACCAAGCTTCGGCACAAGCCTTCGTCACGTACACAAAAGCAGATATTAATACAAAGACAAACACAAAAAGCAATCTGATCTATCTACCTATCTTTCGTTCGCCCGAAGTATTGTTTATATCTACAATGTCGTTTCCTGTATAAATTTTACTGTCTTTTGTAATTCTTGCAGTGACCCATATAATTTTGTCTGTAGTGTTGTATCTATGGGCCAATGGATTTTCCTCACTATACTTCAGTGCAGTCTTGAAGTATGTGTTCAGCAGTCTGGGGCGCCTGTCCACATGTACAAGTAGTTGAGGTGCCGATCTTGAATTTTGTATACATGTGACTATGGAGTCGGTTGTGTCCTGTTCTGAGGCGTATAATGATAACTTGTTCTCATCTATTTATATTATGGAATGCATCCTGGTTTGGGGCTTGTGGTCCTCTGATTGATTTGATTATCTGTTTCTTATGATGGTATGTAACCGGTGTATCTAGGTGTGTGAGTAGTATAGCAGGGTCCATTTGACCCGTATTTGGACCGTAAATTAACAAAGACATATAGTGTGGTGCGCAGCGCACCACATGTACATGAGAGACAGGGGGAGTTAACCGTGACATTTCGTGTCGAGGTATTGACCTCTAAGCCCGATGACCCGGAAGTGACGTGTTTATGTCTGGTGTGTGCTGACTTTGGAGTTCTTTATGTACTTGATCGTTAGTGATAGGTTAGTAGATTATACAACAACATTGAAAAACAATCAATATAAAACAAAAGACAAAAGATATATTTTATTCTTTTATTATCTCAATAGGTGTATAACATACAGTGGATATTATATAACATTACAAAAAATATTCAGTACATTGAGTCAATATATAAGTAAAAAGTAAAGTACCCCCCCGTCACGCCAAGTGGCGTATAGGGAAATATGGTGTTAGTGACCCTATATTTTACAGACCTTCAGCACATGATTTTTTGGGGTAATGTGGTCGGTATTACGCCCGTGCTGCTTTTACTTTCCCAGAAAAAATCCGGTACCCATTTAAGGCTGGGTGAACCCGGAGCCGTCGGTTGGGATCGAACCCTACCCCTTGTCCGTAGTAGTCCAGTTCACTAACCACTGAGCTATCGCGGCTCCTACTAATTTTTAGGGAATTAGTAAAACCCAGGTGTCCTCGCCAGGATTACGAACCCCAGCTGTTGCCGTGGTAAGCCAACCGCCTAGATTGCTGGGTAGTCTAAGCTGGTAGTGTAAAGAGTTAAATATCTAGAGGAGTTGTCGAGACGTTATCATCAGCTACCTTTCTTTTTATATAGAAATAGGAAAGAGCATTTCTTGTTTGACTGTAGGAAAATATGGAATTATTTAAGACTTTGAAACCTACATTTTTCCCACCCTTAGCCTTTTGCGTAGCGAGAACCTCTAAAAACATATCTTTATCTAATTTGTTGTGTTGCTTGCTTAGCCCTTTACAACTGATTTTATCGTAATCCCCACTACAATGGTATGTCTTACTACATAAGCTAACAAGAGCTGTCCCTTCGTACTCTAGTTTAAAAAGCCCGGGCGTTCGTTTGGTGTATGCTTTAACACCCTTACAGTTTATACAGTCTGTCTTGCTAGTATGTTCATCGCAAAACTCAGCAGGAAACCAGTCTTTATATACACTATTAAACTCATCCCGCAGACCTGACTTAACTATATCCTCTAGCTTAGGTGCACTTAAAGCCAAGTATAAACTATCAGTATCTGTTTCACATAACTGAAAGTTGGACCTATCTACAAACTTATCTAAGAACTCGAAATAAAAATCTAACATACGAAGTTTTGCATATTGATAGACGAAGAAACCGATTTGTAGGGGCAAGTCCCAAACAGTTTTCTTTTTCTCCATCTCAATTTCAAAAAGATCCTCCCCTATTTCAGTCATCTTTTTAAACCGGGAACTATTAATCATTTTCGATATCTCATCCCCCTGAACGTACGAGACAGCGCTATGATTGGCCTTATTGGTTAGAGTCTTCCCGTAGGCTGAGTTTCCTAAGAGCTTCATCGTATCGCTTACTATAGATTGACTTTCGTCTAGATCACCAGCCCTCCTAGCATCAGAAACCATTTCGCCAAACTTTTTAAAACAACTAGACGGTTGATATTCTATCACTTGATAAATTTTTGTTACCACCAATCCATGGTCTAAATACCATTTTAACAGTGGCGTTGCCAACAAAATTTTTTCCCCGACATAACTACCTATTAGGGTGCGACGAGGGGTTGACAACAAGTTATGTTTGAGGGCATATTCACCCATAAACGGTCCAATATCATCACGCGTGACATCAATATTTTTGAAAATTGGAGTCATCTCACTGAAATGTTCCTTCAGGCGGTCGGGGACGTGTAGATCACATTCCACTAAGCCAAAACATGTCCCATCTGAAACAGAAGTCAGAATCTGTTTATCACTGAGAGGGAGCCCTTCTTTAGAGTAAGAGGGTCTAGCTCGGGGGATGGCTTTAGAAAGGAAAGCCCTAATGTTTGGGTCAGACTTTTTCAGAGCCTGCCACTCACATTCCCACATAACTTCTACTGGGACTTTGACCTCCTCGGTTAGATAGGTGTGTATCTCACATGTTTTTTCAAACAGCTCGAACAAGGGTTTATTATTAACAGGGTTTCTATCTTTATCTTTGGTGAGGGGACAGTCTTTGTGACCATGGTACAAACAACCATGAAAATTATAGCCTCTTCTATTGGATTTATCCCACCCATCCACAGGGATATTTCTATCACCTAACCGAAACTCCCTCCCATTAAACTGAGTTTTCAACTCCACCCCTTTCTGGCGAGCGACCCACGTTAGCCACTCTCTACTTTGTTGGACATAATAGTTATCTTTTTCGACCCTAAACCCGGTCTCCATTCTTCTAATAATTGGGTAATCTGTTGGCATTGGGTTCATCAGAGCCCAAAGATACAACGCGTTGGCATCGTAACCTTGGATGGATTTGACTACCTGTCCGCCCCTAATAAACGTTTTGCCTACCTCGTGATACCTATGGAAAATTATAGAGGGACCCCCGACAATATTATCTCTAATCATTTTGTGTAGACTCGCCTGTTTGCTCGAACATAAACTAAACATTACACCCCTATCAACGGTCTTAAAAAGATACTTTAAACAAACACCCGGAACCGAAATGGCGTCTTTAAAACAGTCTACACCCCGCTCCCCATAAAAGCGAACCTGCTGCTCCAAGGCTTCTAAAAAGGGGACTACATCTTTGTTGTTATACCACACCAAAAAGTCCCTAAGGGTGGTCATGTTATTGTCCTTCCAGACCTTGTGGCACAGGGCGTACTCCTCCTTGGAAATGTTGGCATTTTTTAACGACGAATAAAACGTTTCGTGTGGGGGTAGTTCTGTCTCGTCCAACTTTTGGGGGTCGTCTATATATTCATAACAAAAGTAACCCTTTGTTTCACTAATCTTATAAGCCGCCAGATATTTACTATAGCTAAACCCGGGGGCTAGATAGTTTACTATATCTAAGAATTTTAGATTCGGCGTTGCAATACACATAAAGTTATTGTTTCTTTTAACTATAAACTTGAACGGTTTTGGTACTTTGTAGTCTACGTCCATTGTATCTTCCTCTTCTTCGTTAGCAGCAGCGGCTTCTTCTTCTTCTTCGTCCATACTATCACCTTCTTCACCCACTTGTGCAGTGGCAGCCATGAAGTGCTTTATTAAATAAGGTTTAATGACGTTGACGTCATATTTCCCCGAGTTAAAACCTATAACTGGAAGCTCTTTTAAATACTCATCAAACTTAGCTATTAACTTGTCTTTATTCAGTTCATGGAGTTGAGTAAAAATACTTTCAAACCGATCTCGCAATAACGAGTATGCCTTAGCAGCTATATCAGTGAGATAATCAAGCATCTGACTAACTAAAATTTGTGGGTCACCCTTGGTTATGAAGCATTTTGGGGCCTCCCACCCTGGGACATTTGACGCTATAGAGCAGGAGAGGGGTACGTGTTTAGCTACAAAGGTGGTCGAGTGCGTCTCTTTGGGAACATTCCTACTATCAAAGTAGCATTCATAATCGAATGTCGCCCTGAATGGGTAAATAAAAGACTCTGGAGTACTTATCCCTTCAGCGCTGATCGCGTCCCATACACTTTCAGGTGAAGAGTAAACCCCACCTTTATATGTCTCTACAGCCATATCCCCATTGCAAGTTTTTTCGTGCCTATCCATACGCCCAAACTTTTTCCACAATTTCCCACATTTTCCACAAGAAAAGCTTTTACTAGCCCTGGAAAGATCGTTTATATAAAAGAAGTGGTTTTTATAAAGTAAAAGACGGAGAGTTTCACTATAACTACTGCCACTTCTCAGGACAATACGCAAGGATTGTTGAGAATCAAACTCAAAAATATCTATGTTTACTGAAAAACAACTTTCTAAGAGAGACATTTCAGCAAGAGTTACACCGTGAAAGTTACTTAACTTTAGAGACGGATTAAACTGTTTGAAAAGTAGTCTCGAAACCTTCCTAACATCCTCAACAGAGCCACCTCGATGGACAGCTAGACAACGGAAGAAGCAGAGATTATCATTGTAAACTTTAGAATTGGAGTCGTTTTGAAGGATATTAATACCATGATTTGATGCAATGTAGGGTGGGATATCTATCAGACACCCTATAGGATAATCTTGAAGTTTATAAATATAAACACTCGTACTGACTAATGATTCTAAGGTATATTTGGTTGTCTCCCTGTTTTTATTTGCATACCCTAATATATCACTTTCATTTAATCTACCAACAAACGTTTCAAAATCATTTCTGTTGTTAACTAACAGGGGTTTGTCTAACCCTGTCGCGTTATTCGAGCTGGCGTGAAAGTAACGCAGCCCCTGTGTCTCCCTATGTCTTAAAACCAGATGATGACTATAGTTCACCTTGAAACGCTTTTTCTGGGCTTGGAAGATTGGGTTTACAAGGGTCTTCCAATCTATAGGAGTATCAGGTTGATGAAATATAGTGTATGTGTCCATGTATTTGGTCCTACGTTCATGTGTTCTAATAGCTAACCAGTTGTTCTTATATAACATCTTAATAGCTTGAGGTAACTTATTTAAAGAGTCTATTTCATTAATAAGTCTTGGTCTCTTTGAGGGCTCTTGAGTCGAACTCTTTACTCCCCGCTTGCGTGAGGTTGTCGATACAAGTGGGCCTGGTAGCGTTGATGATGGTGTTGAGTCATCCACAGCTATGTCATGGCTAGCAAGATGTACTTGCAGATGGCTTGCTCCAGTGAATATTTGTTGACAGATGTGGCAGATATAGGAGGTAACACTGGTCTCTTTAGAAGGTACTTGATCGGCTGACACAGGAGTTGGTGACGCTGGAACTACTGAGACAAGAGATACAGGATGCTCTGTCTTGATATGTCTGGCAAGGCTGTCTACTCTTGTATATACTCGTTCACAAACATCACATTTGTATTGCTGACGCCCATGTACACTAGCAACGTGTCGTTTTACGATCCGGCTCCGGGTGAAAGTTTTGGCGCAGAGATGACAAGTGTTAGACATCTGTAGAAAAGAAATTGAAACATTACAACTAAAGAGTAAAGAACAGTAAACATTACAAGAAAAGTAAACAACAAGATACACAACTTATCGAAATTAGGTCACAAAAGTAACACGTGGACACTAAACAACCAACTTATCGAAAACAGGTACTAAAATAACACGTGGATACTAAACAACCAACTTATCGAAAATAGGTTACTAAAGTAACATACTATAATGTTAAAGAACTAAGATAACACTTACTTTTTATGTGTTTGAAGGTACGAGACACATCCGTCGGCAACAACTGTAAGCGAAAGACTGATTACAAGCTTCACAGTCGCGTTATATATACACGCCAGAAACACCGGAAGTGTTACTAAAAATAGAGCTGACCGCTGATGCAATACCGGAAGTGTTACTAAAAATAGCTTTTGACTGCTGACGTGATGCCCGTGGAGTTTCTAAAAATAGATTTTGACCTATGATGCAATACCAGGCGACTTTATAGGAGTTTTTCCCCTTGACCCTTTATGAGGGACGCCCATTAAACTGTTATAAATAGTAAATGTAACATCTAGACATACCCCAAACTTTATATTAAGCATCCCTGTATCAAGAATTTACATAAAAACAACTTTTGAAATTACTACCCCTGTACCCATTTTTGGTGGTTACGCCCATGAAACTGTTAAAAATAGTAAATTTAACATCTAGACATACTCCAAACTTTATATTAAGCATCCCCATAACAAAAATTTACATAAAAACAACTTTTGAAATTACTACTCCTGTACCCATTTTTGGTGGTTACGCCCATGAAACTGTTAAAAATAGTAAATTTAACATCTAGACATACCCAAACTTTATATTAAGCATCCCCATAACAAAAATTTACATAAAGACAACTTTTGAAATTACTACCCCTGTACCCATTTTTGGCGGTTACGCCCACGAAACTGTTAAAAATAGTCAATTTAACATCTAGACATAAAATGAAGTTTGGGATATGTCTGGATGTTAAATTGACTATTTTTTAACAGTATTCGTGGGCGTAACCGCCAAAAATGGGTACAGGGGTAGTAATTTCAAAAGTTGTTTTTATGTAACTTCTTGATACGGGGATGCTAAATATAAAGTTTGGGGTATGTCAAGATGTTAAATTGACTATTTTTAACAGTTTCGTGGGCGTAACCGCCAAAAAATGGGTACAGGGGTAGTAATTTCAAAAGTTGTTTTTATGTAAATTTTTGTTATGGGGATGCTTAATATAAAGTTTGGGTATGTCTAGATGTTAAATTGACTATTTTTAACAGTTTCGTGGGCGTAACCGCCAAAAATGGGTACAGGGGTAGTAATTTCAAAAGTTGTCTTTATGTAAATTTTTGTTATGGGGATGCTTAATATAAAGTTTGGGTATGTCTAGATGTTAAATTTACTATTTTTAACAGTTTCATGGGCGTAACCACCAAAAATGGGTACAGGAGTAGTAATTTCAAAAGTTGTTTTTATGTAAATTTTTGTTATGGGGATGCTTAATATAAAGTTTGGAGTATGTCTAGATGTTAAATTTACTATTTTTAACAGTTTCATGGGCGTAACCACCAAAAATGGGTACAGGGGTAGTAATTTCAAAAGTTGTTTTTATGTAAATTCTTGATACAGGGATGCTTAATATAAAGTTTGGGGTATGTCTAGATGTTACATTTACTATTTATAACAGTTTAATGGGCGTCCCTCATAAAGGGTCAAGGGGAAAAACTCCTATAAAGTCGCCTGGTATTGCATCATAGGTCAAAATCTATTTTTAGAAACTCCACGGGCATCACGTCAGCAGTCAAAAGCTATTTTTAGTAACACTTCCGGTATTGCATCAGCGGTCAGCTCTATTTTTAGTAACACTTCCGGTGTTTCTGGCGTGTATATATAACGCGACTGTGAAGCTTGTAATCAGTCTTTCGCTTACAGTTGTTGCCGACGGATGTGTCTCGTACCTTCAAACACATAAAAAGTAAGTGTTATCTTAGTTCTTTAACATTATAGTATGTTACTTTAGTAACCTATTTTCGATAAGTTGGTTGTTTAGTATCCACGTGTTATTTTAGTACCTGTTTTCGATAAGTTGGTTGTTTAGTGTCCACGTGTTACTTTTGTGACCTAATTTCGATAAATTGTGTATCTTGTTGTTTACTTTTCTTGTAATGTTTACTGTTCTTTACTCTTTAGTTGTAATGTTTCAATTTCTTTTCTACAGATGTCTAACACTTGTCATCTCTGCGCCAAAACTTTCACCCGGAGCCGGATCGTAAAACGACACGTTGCTAGTGTACATGGGCGTCAGCAATACAAATGTGATGTTTGTGAACGAGTATATACAAGAGTAGACAGCCTTGCCAGACATATCAAGACAGAGCATCCTGTATCTCTTGTCTCAGTAGTTCCAGCGTCACCAACTCCTGTGTCAGCCGATCAAGTACCTTCTAAAGAGACCAGTGTTACCTCCTATATCTGCCACATCTGTCAACAAATATTCACTGGAGCAAGCCATCTGCAAGTACATCTTGCTAGCCATGACATAGCTGTGGATGACTCAACACCATCATCAACGCTACCAGGCCCACTTGTATCGACAACCTCACGCAAGCGGGGAGTAAAGAGTTCGACTCAAGAGCCCTCAAAGAGACCAAGACTTATTAATGAAATAGACTCTTTAAATAAGTTACCTCAAGCTATTAAGATGTTATATAAGAACAACTGGTTAGCTATTAGAACACATGAACGTAGGACCAAATACATGGACACATACACTATATTTCATCAACCTGATACTCCTATAGATTGGAAGACCCTTGTAAACCCAATCTTCCAAGCCCAGAAAAAGCGTTTCAAGGTGAACTATAGTCATCATCTGGTTTTAAGACATAGGGAGACACAGGGGCTGCGTTACTTTCACGCCAGCTCGAATAACGCGACAGGGTTAGACAAACCCCTGTTAGTTAACAACAGAAATGATTTTGAAACGTTTGTTGGTAGATTAAATGAAAGTGATATATTAGGGTATGCAAATAAAAACAGGGAGACAACCAAATATACCTTAGAATCATTAGTCAGTACGAGTGTTTATATTTATAAACTTCAAGATTATCCTATAGGGTGTCTGATAGATATCCCACCCTACATTGCATCAAATCATGGTATTAATATCCTTCAAAACGACTCCAGTTCTAAAGTTTACAATGATAATCTCTGCTTCTTCCGTTGTCTAGCTGTCCATCGAGGTGGCTCTGTTGAGGATGTTAGGAAGGTTTCGAGACTACTTTTCAAACAGTTTAATCCGTCTCTAAAGTTAAGTAACTTTCACGGTGTAACTCTTGCTGAAATGTCTCTCTTAGAAAGTTGTTTTTCAGTAAACATAGATATTTTTGAGTTTGATTCTCAACAATCCTTGCGTATTGTCCTGAGAAGTGGCAGTAGTTATAGTGAAACTCTCCGTCTTTTACTTTATAAAAACCACTTCTTTTATATAAACGATCTTTCCAGGGCTAGTAAAAGCTTTTCTTGTGGAAAATGTGGGAAATTGTGGAAAAAGTTTGGGCGTATGGATAGGCACGAAAAAACTTGCAATGGGGATATGGCTGTAGAGACATATAAAGGTGGGGTTTACTCTTCACCTGAAAGTGTATGGGACGCGATCAGCGCTGAAGGGATAAGTACTCCAGAGTCTTTTATTTACCCATTCAGGGCGACATTCGATTATGAATGCTACTTTGATAGTAGGAATGTTCCCAAAGAGACGCACTCGACCACCTTTGTAGCTAAACACGTACCCCTCTCCTGCTCTATAGCGTCAAATGTCCCAGGGTGGGAGGCCCCAAAATGCTTCATAACCAAGGGTGACCCACAAATTTTAGTTAGTCAGATGCTTGATTATCTCACTGATATAGCTGCTAAGGCATACTCGTTATTGCGAGATCGGTTTGAAAGTATTTTTACTCAACTCCATGAACTGAATAAAGACAAGTTAATAGCTAAGTTTGATGAGTATTTAAAAGAGCTTCCAGTTATAGGTTTTAACTCGGGGAAATATGACGTCAACGTCATTAAACCTTATTTAATAAAGCACTTCATGGCTGCCACTGCACAAGTGGGTGAAGAAGGTGATAGTATGGACGAAGAAGAAGAAGAAGCCGCTGCTGCTAACGAAGAAGAGGAAGATACAATGGACGTAGACTACAAAGTACCAAAACCGTTCAAGTTTATAGTTAAAAGAAACAATAACTTTATGTGTATTGCAACGCCGAATCTAAAATTCTTAGATATAGTAAACTATCTAGCCCCCGGGTTTAGCTATAGTAAATATCTGGCGGCTTATAAGATTAGTGAAACAAAGGGTTACTTTTGTTATGAATATATAGACGACCCCCAAAAGTTGGACGAGACAGAACTACCCCCACACGAAACGTTTTATTCGTCGTTAAAAAATGCCAACATTTCCAAGGAGGAGTACGCCCTGTGCCACAAGGTCTGGAAGGACAATAACATGACCACCCTTAGGGACTTTTTGGTGTGGTATAACAACAAAGATGTAGTCCCCTTTTTAGAAGCCTTGGAGCAGCAGGTTCGCTTTTATGGGGAGCGGGGTGTAGACTGTTTTAAAGACGCCATTTCGGTTCCGGGTGTTTGTTTAAAGTATCTTTTTAAGACCGTTGATAGGGGTGTAATGTTTAGTTTATGTTCGAGCAAACAGGCGAGTCTACACAAAATGATTAGAGATAATATTGTCGGGGGTCCCTCTATAATTTTCCATAGGTATCACGAGGTAGGCAAAACGTTTATTAGGGGCGGACAGGTAGTCAAATCCATCCAAGGTTACGATGCCAACGCGTTGTATCTTTGGGCTCTGATGAACCCAATGCCAACAGATTACCCAATTATTAGAAGAATGGAGACCGGGTTTAGGGTCGAAAAAGATAACTATTATGTCCAACAAAGTAGAGAGTGGCTAACGTGGGTCGCTCGCCAGAAAGGGGTGGAGTTGAAAACTCAGTTTAATGGGAGGGAGTTTCGGTTAGGTGATAGAAATATCCCTGTGGATGGGTGGGATAAATCCAATAGAAGAGGCTATAATTTTCATGGTTGTTTGTACCATGGTCACAAAGACTGTCCCCTCACCAAAGATAAAGATAGAAACCCTGTTAATAATAAACCCTTGTTCGAGCTGTTTGAAAAAACATGTGAGATACACACCTATCTAACCGAGGAGGTCAAAGTCCCAGTAGAAGTTATGTGGGAATGTGAGTGGCAGGCTCTGAAAAAGTCTGACCCAAACATTAGGGCTTTCCTTTCTAAAGCCATCCCCCGAGCTAGACCCTCTTACTCTAAAGAAGGGCTCCCTCTCAGTGATAAACAGATTCTGACTTCTGTTTCAGATGGGACATGTTTTGGCTTAGTGGAATGTGATCTACACGTCCCCGACCGCCTGAAGGAACATTTCAGTGAGATGACTCCAATTTTCAAAAATATTGATGTCACGCGTGATGATATTGGACCGTTTATGGGTGAATATGCCCTCAAACATAACTTGTTGTCAACCCCTCGTCGCACCCTAATAGGTAGTTATGTCGGGGAAAAAATTTTGTTGGCAACGCCACTGTTAAAATGGTATTTAGACCATGGATTGGTGGTAACAAAAATTTATCAAGTGATAGAATATCAACCGTCTAGTTGTTTTAAAAAGTTTGGCGAAATGGTTTCTGATGCTAGGAGGGCTGGTGATCTAGACGAAAGTCAATCTATAGTAAGCGATACGATGAAGCTCTTAGGAAACTCAGCCTACGGGAAGACTCTAACCAATAAGGTCAATCATAGCGCTGTCTCGTACGTTCAGGGGGATGAGATATCGAAAATGATTAATAGTTCCCGGTTTAAAAAGATGACTGAAATAGGGGAGGATCTTTTTGAAATTGAGATGGAGAAAAAGAAAACTGTTTGGGACTTGCCCCTACAAATCGGTTTCTTCGTCTATCAATATGCAAAACTTCGTATGTTAGATTTTTATTTCGAGTTCTTAGATAAGTTTGTAGATAGGTCCAACTTTCAGTTATGTGAAACAGATACTGATAGTTTATACTTGGCTTTAAGTGCACCTAAGCTAGAGGATATAGTTAAGTCAGGTCTGCGGGATGAGTTTAATAGTGTATATAAAGACTGGTTTCCTGCTGAGTTTTGCGATGAACATACTAGCAAGACAGACTGTATAAACTGTAAGGGTGTTAAAGCATACACCAAACGAACGCCCGGGCTTTTTAAACTAGAGTACGAAGGGACAGCTCTTGTTAGCTTATGTAGTAAGACATACCATTGTAGTGGGGATTACGATAAAATCAGTTGTAAAGGGCTAAGCAAGCAACACAACAAATTAGATAAAGATATGTTTTTAGAGGTTCTCGCTACGCAAAAGGCTAAGGGTGGGAAAAATGTAGGTTTCAAAGTCTTAAATAATTCCATATTTTCCTACAGTCAAACAAGAAATGCTCTTTCCTATTTCTATATAAAAAGAAAGGTAGCTGATGATAACGTCTCGACAACTCCTCTAGATATTTAACTCTTTACACTACCAGCTTAGACTACCCAGCAATCTCTAATAGTTTCACCCCTTATGATTCATTTATGACATAGAGCTAAGCAGACATCCAACTACCTATCTATAAATAAATGTTATCCATGTACTATATATTGACTCAATGTACTGAATATTTTTTGTAATGTTATATAATATCCACTGTATGTTATACACCTATTGAGATAATAAAAGAATAAAATATATCTTTTGTCTTTTGTTTTATATTGATTGTTTTTCAATGCTGTTGTATAATCTACTAACCTATCACTAACGATCAAGTACATAAAGAACTCCAAAGTCAGCACACACCAGACATAAACACGTCACTTCCGGGTCATCGGGCTTAGAGGTCAATACCTCGACACGAAATGTCACGGTTAACTCCCCCTGTCTCTCATGTACATGTGGTGCGCTGCGCACCACACTATATGTCTTTGTTAATTTACGGTCCAAATACGGGTCAAATGGACCCTGCTATACTACTTGTGTGCCTGTTGAACCTTCCTTTGCCAGCTGATCTGCTTTCTCATTTCCTGGTATTCCACAGTGAGATGGGATCCACTGCAGGGCGACCCTGTGGTGCTTGCAGATTTCAGTCAATAAGATCCAATCTGATCTGAAATGACAAAATGCTGATCAGGAACATTGGCCATGATGCCAACCTTTGCTGGAAGATAACAGTAAGTCAGGCTGCAGTAACTTATGTTAATGTTTATATATTCTTCAACGACCAACGGTGCATTTTATATGTGACTGTGGTCGGTATCACGCCAGCCCGCCTTAGATTTCCCAGATAAATTACTGGCATTCCGACGCCATATCGATCTGAATAAAATTGTCATATCTGAGAGTTGAATCGGTCCCTGCTTGCCACCACTGCTGACACTACCGCTCAGTCACCGCGGTTTCCTCTTGTGTGTTACTCTTCTTTCAATTTCTGAATTCACACGTAGTTGTATTATTTTTTTATTACTCTTTTTTAAACATGTGAATTCACACTTAGGTCTCTTTTTTCTGTTACTCTTCTTTCAACTTCTGAATTCACGATTTGGTTATTTATTATTGTAAGTTTCTCTTCTTTAGACATCTAAAATGCTGAATTCATAATCTTTAAATTCCAGTTTGTGAACAGACTGGCGGACGACAGTAGAAACAGATGAATATTGTAAGTGAGATATTGAGCAGCCTGCGAAGGATGGTCATGATCACAAAGAGTTGATGCGTGTTGTTGTTGCCTTTCATAGTTCATTGACCAGGAAAGGAGAAGAATCCTGTAGTTGCGATGAATCTGTCCCTGTCCAACGATCACCACCAGACAGATTCCTGCAGCGAGCTGTAGCACTCAGAAAGAAGAGAAAAGATAGGATCAGAAAGATTTAGAAAACGATCTTCTTCCTCTTTCCTTCCTCAATTGCCTTTCAACGTTGAGGGGAGATATAATTTGTGGTCTTTTGCTCTTCTCTTCGCCTCTGCTGTTGTTACGTTTCCTACTGTTTCTAATGTTCCGTCATATCCATCTTTTTGGTGATCGGCCCTTGGATCTGGTGTTCTTGTAACGTTTATAGAAGGCTCGTTGTGTTGTGTATTGATAAACTCTGCCTTCCCACGTGACCAAACACGTTTATCTGTTGTTTCTTTATATATTCTATGGCGGGTGCTATTCCTAGCTTTTCTCTCAGTTCTTCATTTCAAATCTTATCTCTCAGGCTGTTCGCTGTCATTCGTCTAACACATTTCATCTCAGTAGAGGTTAGTTTATTTTATTGTTCTTGCATCTAGGGTCCAGGACTGGCATTGGTAGCACAACATTCGATGAAGATTGTATTTTAGAGTGCCCATTTTGTCTCTAGAGTTATTTCCTTGTTGGACAATAATGGTGATAGCTGTCTGATGATTTGACAAGCTTTGTTGCATTTTAAGCCTATTTCTGCTGTTTGTGAATTGTCGTTTGTCACTAACATCCTAGGTATTTGAATTCCTCTACTTGTTTTAGTTGTCTACCGTCTTTAGTTATGTTGATATTCCGTTTTTACATGTATTTTGCGATATTCATGACTTCTGTTATGTTGATTTTCATGTTGTATGTATAGAAATCGATAGATAAATGAAATAGATGACATGACAATGAACACCATGTAAGAATACACACACAACAGAGCACTGACGCCGGACACTTAGGCTGAAACGCAGATCACCGGTAACTCGTCGCCGTAACTCGTCGCCGATAACTCGTGGCCGATAACTCGTGGCCAATAACTCGTGGCCGATAACTCGTGGCCGATAACTCGTCGCCAATAACTCGTGGCCAATAACTCGTGGCCAATAACTCGTGGCCGATAACTCGTCGCCAATAACTCGTGGTCAATAACTCGTGACCAATAACTCGTGGCCAATAATTCGTCGCCGATAACTCGTGGCCAATAACTCGTGGCCAATCACTCGTCGCCGATAACTCGTGGCCAATAACTCGTGGCCAATCACTCGTCGCCGATAACTCGTGGCCAATAACTCGTGGCCAATAACTCGTCGCCGATAACTCGTGGCCAATAACTCGTGGCCTAACTCGTGGCCAATAACTCGTGGCCAATAACTCGTCGCCAATAACTCGTGGCCAATAACTCGTCGCCAATAACACGGGTCCAATAACTCGTGGCCAATAACTCGTGGCCGATAACTCGTGGCCGATAACTCGTGGCCAATAACTCGTGGCCGATAACTCGTGGCCGATAACTCGTGGCCGATAACTTCTCTCAGTAGTGAAATCTTCTTCCTCTTCGTTCACCATTAGACGTCAATGTTGGAAATAAGCGCGGTGGTAAAATAAAAAAAAAAACTCACTCGCAACATCTCGTGACGACTACTCATGACATGCGGCCTTTATTCTCCGGACCTATATGTACCCAACAACAAACCCCAGTTATGGGATGATAAAAAAAAAAAAAAGTAAAGAGCCCCCGTCACGCCAAGTGGCGTATAGGGAATATGGTGTTAGTGACCATACATTTTACGGACCTTCAGCACATTACTTTTGGAGTAATGTGGTCGGAATTACACCCGCGTCGCTTTACTTTCCCAGAAAAAAAATTCGGTACCCATTTTAAGGCTGGGTGAAACCGGAAGCCATCGGTTGTGGTCGTTCGTTCGTTCGCTTTCGTCAGCTTTTGACCTCTGACGAAGTCCCACCCACTCAATTTTGTGGGACTGAATTTTGCGTGTAAAGTCTGTTTTATCCCATTACAGGATGCCCCTCGCCATGCAGGCAGATTTACTCCGACTTCAGAGGTACTAATTTTTAGGGAATTAGTAAAACCCAGGTGTCCTCGCCAGGGTACGAACCCCGGCTGTTGCCGTGGTAAGCCAACCGCCTATCGATTGCGCTAACCGGACACCCATCGGTTGTGGTCGAACCCTACTCCTTGTCCTTTGTAATCCAGTTCACTAACCACAGAGCTATCGCGGCTCCCGTTATGGAATGATGCCGTAATTATATTTTTTTAACATTTTCCTGAAAGGAAACAGTGGCAAGTGAAGTAAGTAATAATGTATCATCATCCACTGCCGTCTTCGTATCGAAGGTTGGCTACCATGGAGCGCCATTCCATTCTGTCTCTTGCTTTGATGGTGCAGATTGTCATAGGTTGACTTGTCCATCTTTTGATGTTACTCGTCCATTTTAGTTTTGGTCTGCTTATGCCTCATTTACCTTGTATCTTCCCTTCCAATATTACTTTTATTAGGCTGTTGTGTCTTTTAACATGCCCCAACAATTTCATTAGTCTTGTTGTAACTGTGTTTAGTAGTTCTCTTTTCATTTTTAGTTGTTTTAAAACTTCATAATTTGTTTTCTTTTCTTTCCATCCAATTCTACCTATGCTTCTATAGATCCACATTTGAAAGGCTTCAATTTTCTGTTCTGTTTTCTGATCTAATGTCCATGTTTCTGCACCATACAGGAATATTGAGAAGATGTAACATTTTGCTATTCTTAGTTTTAGTCCTGGTTTTATTTGTTTTGATGTTAGCATATTTTCATGGCATTAAAATTACTTTTTCCATTTCTATTCTTTTGTTTGTTTCAGATGTACATTTTCCATCACTGGTTATAGTATGTCCCAGGTAGTTGTAGCTCTGAACTGTCTCCAGATATATTTATTTGTAGGTCTTGATAATTTTCTTTGTTTATGATCATAGTTTTAGTCTCTTTGATATTCATATCTATTCATATTTATTTTGTTTCTTGTCATTTGCTTGTCAATACTGTTTAGAGAAAGGGAATGTAATCAAAACGGGGGGGGGGGGGGGGGGGGGGGGATTACAAACACTCACCTCCAAATTGTAATGTGAAATAATATACCCCTCTCCTCCTCCCTGCTCCCCAATGTCATTCCCTTCAAACTATCACTACCTGAACCTAGCACATCTTCACTGCTCAAAACAAAAAGGATGAATATCAAACAACTGCAATTAAACCATCCAGCGATGTCTGATATTGTGGATTATGGTGCAGTCATTCATGACAGATGGCGCCAGCCACTTTTGTTTGTCCACGTGCATGATTTCCCCGCCCGTCTAGATAACGAGCCCACCGCCGAGTCCGGGTCACACAAGTGCCTTTCCTCTTTGTGCCGGAAGACAATCTCGGAAACGTCCTACTTGCCTCCAACTTTCCTATAGATGTCCGATGACCTCATCCCAACGCGCAGCTCTTAACATTGTTATGCTCCAGGTTGTGAATAACAAAACCGCCCATTGAAGTGAAGTGTTTCCTAGATGTAATATTATATTCCATCTGCAGTCACATACAAACAAACCACGCGAGAAGTGTCAACTACCATTCACTAAAAAGCAATCGCTCGAATCCTTACTAGTAAACAAAAAGGATGATACAGTAAGGCTCGTAAAATATGAATATAGCAAGTAAGAATAGACATCTTTTCAACGAGACTTGAAATTCATACAAGTGCAGTGGGAAGGGGAGAGGAAGGGCAAAATGTTGTAATTTATTATCCTAAGTGGTTGAACACTATCAACTTATATGATGTGCTACATACACACTAGACAAACTCAGAACTTCTAAAAAAAAAGTACCGTATTGATTGTCACAATTTTCCAAAGTATCTATAAATGTAAAAGTAATTGGATGCGAACATGACAAGCAAAAATATATGGATTAGATATGAATATCAAAAGAATAAAACTATGATCATAAACAAAGATAATACTGGAAATTTACAAGTGGATACCAAAGTTGAAGGAATAGACTAGGAGACAGTTCAGAGCTACAACTAACTACCTTGGACCAGTGATGGAAAATGTAAAAATGAAATAAACAAAAGTATAGGAATGGCAAAAAGAACTTTTAATGCCATGAAAAATACACTAACATCAAAAGTAATAACATCAGGGCTAAAACAATGAGTAACAAAATGTTATATCCTCTCAACATTCCTGTATGGTGTAGAAACATTAACTTTAGATAAGAAAATAAAACACAAAAGTGAAGCCTTTGAAAAGTGGATTATGGAAGAATAGGAAGAATTGGATGGAATAAAAGAAAACAAATGATAAAGTCTTTGAACAAATAAAAATGAAAAGAGAACTACTAAACACAAATCAAACAAGACTTATGCGATTTTTGTGCCATGTTAAAAGACACAGCAGCCTACTAAAAGTAATCTTGGAAAGGAAAATACAAGGTAAAAGTGGCAGAGGCAGACCAAGACTAACTTGGACGAGTGATATCAAAAGATGGACAAGTCAGTTATGACAACCTAAACTATCAAACCAAGACACAGAGCGGAATGACGTCTCATGATAGCTAACATTAGATGCGAAGACGGCACGAAGTGATGATGATGAATTCGATGCGTTTGTTTATAGAACGAAAGAGAGAGAGGAAAAAAAAACAAGAGTCCCAGCTGTTAGTACTCTCAGTTGTGTAGACTAATGTTTCTCAACAGGGGACCAATGACTCGCCGGTGGGCCCCGAGATTTTCCAGTGGGGCCACAGGTAAAAATAGTGTAATTTGAGTGTCACGCAACGTGACTGGGGAGCCACAGAATTAGAGAGGGTGGTCAGGCACATGGATGCGATTGTTTGTGGAGTTCAATGCTCAGATATAACTTCTTTCATTCAGAGAATTGTTTAATTAGCGTCCACTTGAGGGAAGCACATCAGAAGAGGTTGGTGGACCATGCTCTCTGGACTCTCTGATGTCTACTTCTACTGCACTGGTTTACTTTCCTACTTCTCAAACTCATCTCCACAACCCCTTCAAGACAACAAGTTCGGAAAGAGGCCAAGGTAGGAAAAAAAAATCTGAAACACTGTTTCACTGACTGTGACCATCAGCACAATTATTTCTTTGATAGTGTGGGCAGTGCTACGCCACTACTGTATAGCGTTACCATAAGAATCTGGAACTCATTTAAGGGTGGGGTCAACATATGAGCTGTTTGTGAATAGTGAACCCGAACTCTTCTCCTAAGTGATGATGATGATGATGATGATGATGCGGTCGCCCGATGATTTGAGGTATTCTAGCGGTTACGAACCGTAGACTTCCTCCTCGTCATCCGCCCTTAAAAGGACGTTAAGTGGACGTAGTTACGTTGTGTTGAAGTTTGCAGTGTAACACTGTGATATCTGCGCCTTTCGGCCCAACACATCCGACTTCAGCCGACATTTTTGAGTACCGGGTTTGTCTTCCCTCTTCGATCCCTGCTCGCTTGGCCAGACTAGACAGGTTAGTCTGTTTCTGGAGGCACCGCGGAGAGGTGTAGCAGGGTCTGGATGGTTCTGGTTCACCGATCCTGGCGCAATCCATCAGTTATGAGTCACTGACGACTTCCAGCTCTGGTGCTGGGTGGGCGCGCCTTCGCCTCCTTTCTCCTAAGTTATCCACGTCAACGTTAAGTCCAATACTTTTTTTTTAGGCATAGTCATTAAAAGTGTTTGTTGTTTGGATCATCATCAGGATCATAGTCATTAAAGGTGTTTGTTTGTTGTTTGGATCATCGTCAGGATCATAGTCATTAAAGGTGTTTGTTGTTTGGATCATCATCAGGGTCATAGTCATTAAAGGTGTTTGTTTGTTGTTTGGATCATCATCAGGATCATAGTCATTAAAGGTGTTTGTTTGTTGTTTGGGTCATCATCAGGATCATAGCCATTAAAGGTGTTTGTTTGTTGTTTGGATCATCATCAGGATCATAGTCATTAAAAGCGTTTGTTTGTTGTTTGGATCATCATCAGGATCATAGTCATTAAAGGTGTTTGTTTGTTGTTTGGATCATCATCAGAATCATAGTCATTAAAGGTGTTTGTTTGTTGTTTGGATCATCATCAGGATCATAGTCATTAAAAGTGTTTTTTTGTTGTTTGGATCATCATCAGGATCATAGTCATTAAAGGTGTTTGTTTGTTGTTTGGACCATCATCAGGATCATAGTCATTAAAGGTGTTTGTTTGTTGTTTGGATCATCATCAGGATCATAGTCATTAAAGGTGTTTGTTGTTTGGATCATCATCAGGATCATAGTTATTAAAGGTGTTTGTTTGTTGTTTGGATCATCATCAGGATTATAGTCATTAAAGGTGTTTGTTTGTTGTTTGGATCATCATCAGGATCATAGTCATTAAAGGTGTTTGTTTGTTGTTTGGATCATCATCAGGATCATAGTCATTAAAGGTGTTTGTTTGTTGTTTGGATCATCATCAGGATCATAGTCATTAAAGGTGTTTGTTTGTTGTTTGGATCATCATCAGGATCATAGTCATTAAAAGTGTTTTTTTGTTGTTTGGATCATCATCAGGATCATAGTCATTAAAGGTGTTTGTTGTTTGGATCATCATCAGGATCATAGTCATTAAAGGTGTTTGTTTGTTGTTTGGATCATCATCAGGATCATAGTCATTAAAGGTGTTTGTTTGTTGTTTGGATCATCATCAGGATCATAGTCATTAAAGGTGTTTGTTTGTTGTTTGGATCATAGTCATTAAAGGTGTTTGTTTGTTGTTTGGGTCATCATCAGGATCATAGTCATTAAAGGTGTTGTTTGGATCATCATCAGGATCATAGTCATTAAAGATGTTTGTTTGTTGTTTGGATCATCATCAGGATCATAGTCATTAAAGGTGTTTGTTTGTTGTTTGGACCATCATCAGGATCATAGTCATTAAAGGTGTTTTGTTGTTTGGACAATCATCAGGATCATAGTCATTAAAGGTGTTTGTTTGTTGTTTGGACCATCATCAGGATTATAGTCTCTAAGTGTGTTTGTTTGTTGTTTGGACCATCATCAGTATTATAGTCTCTAAGTGTGTTTGTTTGTTGTTTGGATCATCATCAGGGTTATAATCATTAAAGGTGTTTGTTTGTTGTTTGGATCATCATCAGGATCATAGTCATTAAAGGTGTTTGTTTGTTGTTTGGGTCATCATCAGGATCATAGTCATTAAAGGTGTTTGTTTGTTGTTTGGATCATCATCAGGATCATAGTCATTAAAAGCGTTTGTTTGTTGTTTGGATCATCATCAGGATCATAGTCATTAAAGGTGTTTGTTTGTTGTTTGGATCATCATCAGAATCATAGTCATTAAAGGTGTTTGTTTGTTGTTTGGATCATCATCAGGATCATAGTCATTAAAAGTGTTTTTTTGTTGTTTGGATCATCATCAGGATCATAGTCATTAAAGGTGTTTGTTTGTTGTTTGGACCATCATCAGGATCATAGTCATTAAAGGTGTTTGTTTGTTGTTTGGATCATCATCAGGATCATAGTCATTAAAGGTGTTTGTTGTTTGGATCATCATCAGGATCATAGTTATTAAAGGTGTTTGTTTGTTGTTTGGATCATCATCAGGATTATAGTCATTAAAGGTGTTTGTTTGTTGTTTGGATCATCATCAGGATCATAGTCATTAAAGGTGTTTGTTTGTTGTTTGGATCATCATCAGGATCATAGTCATTAAAAGTGTTTTTTTGTTGTTTGGATCATCATCAGGATCATAGTCATTAAAGGTGTTTGTTGTTTGGATCATCATCAGGATCATAGTCATTAAATGTGTTTGTTTGTTGTTTGGATCATCATCAGGATCATAGTCATTAAAGGTGTTTGTTTGTTGTTTGGATCATCATCAGGATCATAGTCATTAAAGGTGTTTGTTTGTTGTTTGGATCATAGTCATTAAAGGTGTTTGTTTGTTGTTTGGGTCATCATCAGGATCATAGTCATTAAAGGTGTTGTTTGGATCATCATCAGGATCATAGTCATTAAAGATGTTTGTTTGTTGTTTGGATCATCATCAGGATCATAGTCATTAAAGGTGTTTGTTTGTTGTTTGGACCATCATCAGGATCATAGTCATTAAAGGTGTTTTGTTGTTTGGACCATCATCAGTATTATAGTCTCTAAGTGTGTTTGTTTGTTGTTTGGACCATCATCAGGATTATAGTCTCTACGTGTGTTTGTTTGTTGTTTGGATTATCATCACTGTACACTGAGCGAACCCATAGGTGCTGCGATATCCCAATCAAGAAAATCGAGAAAATCCATAGAGAATCCTAGCCCACGTGAACGAACTCCGCAGTAAAAAAAAAAAGTAAAGTACCTCCGTCACGCCATAGGGAATATGGTGTTAGTGACCATACATTTTACAGATTTTCGGCACATGATTTTTAGGGGTAATGTGATCGGTATTCCGCCCGTGCCGCTTTACTTTCCCAGAAAAAAATACAGTACGCATTAAAGGCTGGGTCAACAGGAAGACGTCGGTTGGGATTGAACCCTACCTCTTGTCCTTTGTTGTCCAGTTCACTAACCACTGAGCTATCGCGGCTCGAACTCCGTAGTTTCCTGGGAAACACGGCATGGGCAGGTTTTTTTTTTTTTTTGCTGACCCGGTGAGCGGCCATATTATGGCCTACTATTTTCAATATTATCTGTCAAGGTTTGTTTAACGTGCGCAAGTGCACACGGGATCTCCTATTTATTACCATTATCCGAGAGGGCAAGACATCGGACCTCACTACCAACGAGATCAGGGGAGGGTAACGTCGTTAAAAACACCACCTTCGCGTCTGATGGACTTTGGACCTAGGTCCTTACTATCTTAAGGTTAACGTTGTACGTCTAGACTACCTAGCCCCTCCCCCCCCCTTCTTCCTCCCACCCACCATTAAATGCGTTCTATTTATTAATCACGGCAGGTAGTGAGAGCGCCAGGCCCTTTGCCCGGAAAGGGCCCAATCAGTTACTGGTTATCACCTTCCTCTGTCTTGTGAAGTCACGGCACAGAGAGCAAGAGTTATTGGTCAAACACCAGAAATAACAAACAACAAAACATGCGGACAACATGTGGAGAAGGTGAGAGATATAGTGGAAAATAGGAGAAATGTGGTCGAGAAGATGAGAGATATAGGAGAAAGTGGGAGATATGGCGGAGAATGTAAGAGATGTGATGGAAAAGGTGAGAGATGTGAAGAGGATCAGTGAATCAGAGCAGATCAAGATCCCACTGCACCTAACGTCGGCAGCAAAAGAAGCGATTAATTAGTCTTTCAAGTGAAAACAGATACCAAGTATCCAATTGAGTCCTTGTGAGGTCAGCCGTGTTAAGCTAAAAAGCGCAGATGTCATTGCTTGTTGTAAGCCACGACCAAGCTCTATTTACGCTATTTTCGCGTCTTCTTCATATGTATGAAACAACGCTGTAATCGTCAGGGTGAATGTCATCAAACAAGAAAGAGATGCATACAGGACTACAGTGTAGGAGACGCTAGATAACATCTGTAGAGATCCCTCCCTAAACTTGTGCTGGAGGAACACGCTGCAATCACCAGCACATCGAGATGTTACTGGCGACGAACAATCAGCAGACGAGCGCCACCGAGTCGCGATCCATTCTCAGATTAGGCGTTGTTTGTTGCTTGTCAGGAATGACTGGCCCGGACTCCAGGAACCGAAACACGAGCGGTCTCACACGCAGCGGCTTGTCGTTTATCGTTACGTTTACCTTCCCTGGCACTGCCTGTGACAGCAAGGTCACGTGTGGGACTACAGTTTTGATATAGACCAATGGGGACATGTAGTAAACAAAGGTCATAGGTTACTGTCATAAAACACCACGTTTGTGGATGTTTATCAGAAAGGTGGTGTCTACCTAAAATACTTGCTTATTTGCCTTCACAAGATGACTAAATGAATAGTTGAACCTTTTCGTCATTCGCCCTTAAAAAAATGGGCGTGGATGCATTGTGTTGTGGTTTGCAGTAGAATTGATATTCGCGCCTTTCGGCCCACAAATCCGATATCAACACGGAATTTCTGAGAACAAGGTTGCCTTCCCTCTCGATGCCTACTCACATGGTCAGTCTAGATTGGCTAGTCTGTTTCTAAAGGCACCACGAAGAGGTGGATTAAGATTGATTAGTCCTGGTTCACCTAATCTGGCTCAAACCGTCAGCTATGATTCGCAGACATTTTTCAACCCTGTCGCTGAAAGGCACCTTGGTTCCCCAATTAAAAAAGCAATAATCGCATCTAAGGTTCACATTGCCTATATTACGCCAGCCCGTCTTAACTTTTAAACAAATATTCTCTGATACTCATTTTCGAAAGTTTGGGTAAACCCAACCATATTGCATGTAGTGACATGTCAGGTCCTCTATCAGCTTTCACTCTCAACTCCTCTAGATTGTCACTGACCTGTTATCTTTTTCATATAAATTATACAGTCACTAGTACTTTACTGCGCTCGGAAATATCCACGAACAAACAAGAGAATACAAAACTCGGAAATACTCGTGTCACTGTCTAATTTGTTTGTCTCTCGTATCGACAGTTTCTATACACATCAAATATCATCATACTTAACATACCACACACTCATATACTTATCATACAAAATATTCATATACTTATCATGGCAAATATTAATATACTTCATCTTCATCATTATCAAGTACCATGCCAACTGACATAGGTGATCATGTCTCTCCACAACTGTCGATCTCGACAGTTCTTTATCCTCTGTTGTTGACCTTCTGCCAAGCCATTCTCTTAAGCCGTCTAGTATCGTTTCTCTTCCCTTCCATCTATCACTTCATCCCTCAATTTTCCCAGTTCTCACAATATATTCCAGCTGTTCCCTTCTCATAACATGGCAAAAAAACATGATGATTGTTTCTTCCCAATATTGGAAATTAGCTCTCTTTTTGCTTTGACTTCTTTCTGAACGTTTTTTAAAATCACATTTCTACAGCCTCCAATTATTTTATTGTCTGTTGTCCTATTGTCCATGATTCATATTAATATGTTAACACTGGCTCTACATAACATTTAAGAATTCTTTATATTGATTCTGCTGTCAAAAATTGATTGCACAGTATCTTCCTCATTTTTTCGAAAGCTGTTTTTGCCTGAGCTGTTTTGCATCTCACCTATGTTGTACATCTACCATTTCACCTCTGTTGTACATCTACCATCTCACCTCTGTTGTACATCTACCATCTCACCTCTGTTGTACATCTACCATCTAAGGTTAAAATTTCGTACAGTACATTCATATACTAATGGTTATTATCTTCTGACTCTCTTTCGACTCTCCTTTGGAGTTCATTGCTTGAAATGCAATTCCTGAGATTGTTACTGAGTCACTTCTGAACGCATGACCTATCCAACTCCAACACCTGCCTGTAATCAATTACATATGACATGAGGGGCCTGGGAATTACAGTTGGGAACACCACACGACTGGACTACCGACGTTCGGACAACCCGTGTTCGATTACCGCTGCAATCAGTGTGAGTTGTACTTGTGGTTGGAAAAATAAAATACTCCCGCGGTCGACCCAATCGCTGGTAGAAATGGGTACCAGTGTAGTCCTCTGGGAAGGTAAGGAATTCCGCCTCGCATCATGAATTTCAATGCTTGAAGCAACACTATCCAGAGGTCTCCAAACACTTCTGGATATGCATCGAGCAGGTGGAAACTCGCATGCTGAGACGCCGGTTCAAGTCTAGTACTTTACCTTTACCTTGACCTTTACCTGACATCTCTTCTTGTTTGTACTTCGTGAACATTTCCTGGTTGTTGATTTTGTTCAATAAAATATTCTGAGAATTCTCTTCAGACAAGTTCTGTGATGGCAACAATGATGTCGCTACTTCTCCTTTCCTAAACTATGTAACTTCATATAAAAGCACTGAAGGCACACAACTCTCACATACATTTAGCTCGTCTCTATCTTCTCTTTTCTTGACAGTGCTCAGTACCTCCAAACACCGTTGACTTCAATGTTGACTCGTTTGGCCAATGATCCCTCTTGTCAAACATCAACATAAGTAATCTTCCCCAGTCTGGTCTTCTAGTCCATAGTCCACAGTGGCGTGTGTGTGTCAGACGAAGTGTACGCATGTGTTTATCCAGATTTTGATGACATGTTTTTTGTCGACAGATAATAGTTTGTCTTGCTCTGTTCAATTCCTGAAATACTGGATGGCTCTCTTTATCGCTATTTGTTTGTTTGTTTAATTCTACATTTCACCTGGAATCACAAAGATGGACAATGTAACAAACATGGAGGTCCTCACAGGCCACCCGAACATCTAGGCACTGCTCAAACAACGTAGGTTACGCTGACTTAGTCCACTTACACCGTATGAAAGACGAGCGCGTACCAAAAGATATATTTAATGGACAATTTTAGTCCGTTCAGAAATTCATAATCACACCTGAATTAGTTTTGCGTGATAACCGCTTGTTATTTTGGTTTCAAAATTTGCATGCAATCTTAGAATATTGATGACGTTATAGAAATATTTTTTGCTATGAGAAATTTGATCTAGTCTAAAAATTTGCTTCTTTAGGCTATATTAAATTCACCCTGTTCGAATTTGACACCATTTTAGGATATATACATTAATTTGGTGCGGTCGTTCACGTAAAATAGTTTGGCTATTGCAGAAACACTAACTTCAGGAAAAATCCCGTGCACAAAACTGAATTGAAATTATTGAACGACATGACGCACCACGGCCTTGGCATTAATTACCGAAGGGAAGGCGTATCTTTATTAATTTTGTGAAGAATCAGTAGACAATTTGCTGACTTTAAATACCAACATTTATATCTAAATTACAATGAGTTTGAAATGCAAATTTATAACTATGCAATAGGTTACTTTTTTTTTAATATTTCAGCACTTCCTTAGGGAATCCAAGATGGGGCATTTATATTGTGATATTCATGACCCAGAGAGACGAACGCAACTCCCGCTTGGTCTTAATAGATCGTCATTTTCTCGTTGGATTAAACAAAAAGTACCGACGGTAGGGACTACCATACTAAAATGAATGGAAACATTTTCAGGCACTGGTTGGAGAACGATCTTTTACCAATCCCGGAGTGACCTTCATGCATAGTCATGGATAATGCATCATACCACAATGTCGTATCAGAGGAAGACAAAGTGCCTACTGCATCAAATACAAAAGAGCAAATTAGGACATGGCTTACGAATGAAAATGTCAAATTTGACGACACATATTTAAAACCCGAATTGTTACAACTTGTGAAGAATATGAATAAGAAAAAGGTGTCCCATGTTGACAAAATCATTGAGAAATACGGCCACACCTCTCTTCAACTCCCTGCATATCATGCGCACCTTAATCCAATCGAACTTGTCTGGGCTCACGTCAAAGGACAAGTTGCAGAACAGAACAGGACGTTTAAAATGTGTGATGTTGAAGTTCTGACACGCGAGTCTCTCTCAAAAATAGACATTCCGTTCTGGAAGAAGTGTGTTGAACATGTGCTGCGGGTGGAAGATGAGTACTGGAAACGAGATGGATTACTATTTGTCCAGCCAGTAATGATTATCAACCTCTTGGAATCGTCAGATTCGGAATGATTAAAATTAAGATGAATTCAATTCCAGCTGCAGTTAGGACGTCATGGGGTCTAATGGTAACCGAAGGACAAGACTAATTGTAACCAATGGAATTCATGTTTGCAAATACACATAAAGAACAACACCCACAATTAAGCACTATGTAGATACGCCTCTGACAAGAATTGCAGTAAACTGGACAATTTAACACGATTACTGTAAACTCTAAAATTTGAATCAACTTGTGTGATATCGTCATAAAAGATCAAAGGAATTCGCTGATGTGCAAAATCTATTGTATTTGTGGAATAAAAAATACCAGAATATTTGCGTCATCAATATTCTAAGATTGCATGCACATTTTGAAACCAAAATAACAAGCGGTTATCACGCAAAACTAATTCAGGTGTGATTATGAATTTCTGAACGGACTATAGCAGATGACAAAGGAACTAGGGGCGCCCAAAACTTCGATTTATAGACGTGTGTAGATGGGACATGAAGACTCTGAACATAAACTCTGCAGCCTTGGAAGAAATAGCAGCAGACCGCAAACTTTGGAAACACACTCTAAAGCTCTAACTCAAGCAAGAAGCAAACAGATTAATAGAAAAAGAGAATACACGGCGAAAGAAAAAAAAAACATTTCCTAGTGGCGGTGCAAAATCCATATTCAATTATGACTAATGGAGGCTACATTCTCCACTTACCCACAGTCTCTTCTCTTTCTGCCAAGTGTTGTTTTTCATTCCTCCACTTACCCACAGTCTCTTCTCTTTCTGCCAAGTGTTGTTTTTCATTCCTTGCTTTCATAGAGAAAGATGGTATCTACTGTTGCTAGACTCGTTCTCTGGCAGTTGTTGATGTTGTGTTCATGTTGCGTTCATGTTGTTCTTTACTGGTGTCTTGTGTGACAGATAGCGCAAGTGAAATGAAGATAACTGGTGGTAAATATTGGGTGGGTGGTGTAGAGATAAGACGTCTGTCTCTGTAGACTAAGCTCCAGGGTTTAAATCCTGCCACATGTGGTAGGAATATTTTCTTTCGCGATCTGTTGTTTCTCTCCGGCTTTATCGTTTTACAGGAGCCGCGATAGCTCAGTGGTTAGTGAACTGGACTACAAAGGACAAGAGGTAGGGATCGATCCCAACCGACGGTCCGGTTCACCCAGCCTTTAATGGGTACCGGATTTTTTCTGGGAAAGTAAAGCGGCACGGGCGTAATACCGACCACAATACCCCAAAAATCATGTGCCGAAAGTCTGTAAAATGTATGGTCACTAACACCATTTTCCTTATACGCCACTTGGCGTGACGGGGGTACTTTATTTTCTTACTTTTTACCGTTTTACGGACTCTGTTTAGTGAGATCTGATGTCCAGCCCTCCCAGATAACAGCGCAAACGAGAGATCCCGTGTGCACTGTGTGCAGGTTAAAAAATCGTTCAAAGTTAAAAGTAGAAAGGGTAGGGCAAAATAGTCGATAAATGAGCACAATAGTTCAGCAAATAAAATGTACCAATGACACAGACGAATGTGTCGAGCACGAACATGAAGATATGGCATCTAGCGGTAAACTAGCGACACGGTACATCAAGCCCACTTGGCTGGTGGGTGGTGATAATGAAGAGAAAGAAAGAAGAAGGTGATAATGAAAGTTGTTGAGGACATCTCAATGACAGCAGACACTGAGTATTGTTTTTTCATTGTTTGAGTATTGTCTTTTCATAGTTTGAGTATTGTCTTTTCATAGTTTGAGTATTGTTTTTTCATAGTTTGAGTATTGTTTTTTCATAGTTTGAGTATTGTTTTTTCATAGTTTGAGTATTGTTTTTTCATAGTTTGAGTATTGTTTTTTCATAGTTTGAGTATTGTTTTTTCTTCCAGTAGCAAGGAGTCTTGTCTCAATGTTATTGTCTTGATATGAGACATCTTTTCTTTCTTTCTTTCTTTCTTTCTTTCTTTCTTTCTTTCTTTCTTTCTTTCTTTCTTTCTTTCTTTCTTTCTTTCTTTCTTTCTTTCTTTCTTTCTTTCTTTTTCTTTCTTTCTTTCTTTCTTTCTCTTTCTTACCGTTTTTCTTTTTTTCTTTCTTTCTTTCTCTCTTTTTCTTTCTTTTTTCTTTCTTTCTTTCTTTCTCTTCTTTCTCTCTTTCTTTCTTTCTTTCTTTCTTTCTTTCTTTCTTTCTTCTTCTTTCTTTCTTTCTTTCCCTATTTCTTTCTTACCGTTTTTCTTTTTTTCTTTCTTTCTTTCTCTCTTTTTCTTTCTTTCTTTCTTTCTTTCTTTCTTTCTTTCTTTCTTTCTTTCTTTCTTTCTTTCTTTCTTTCTTTCTTTCTTTCTTTCTTTTTTTCTTTCTCTCTTTCTTTCTTTCTTTCTTTCTTTCTTTCTTTTTTCTTTCTTTCTTTCTTTCTTTCTGTCTTTCTTTCTTTCTATCTGTCTTTCTCTCTCTCTTTCTTTCTTTCTGTCAATCACCCCATGAATGCTAAAGGGTTTTCCTCTTCGTCATCTGTCCTTATAAGGTCGTTAAGTGGGTGTAAATACGTTGTGATGTAGTTTGCAGTAGAACTGTGATATTTGTGTCTTTCGGCCGAACACATCCCACTTCAGCGTGTATTTTTAGTACCGGGTTGTGTTCCCTCTTCGATCCATACTCGCTTGAATAGACTAGACAGGTTAGTCTGTTTCTGTTGGCACCGCGAAGAGGTGGAGAAGGGTCTAGATGGTTCTGGTTCACCAATCCTGACACAAACTATCAGCTGTGGGTCTCTGGCGGCTTCCAGCTCTGATGCTCTCGGGTGCCCCTTTGCCTCCAGACTTCTATATGGCCAACACTTCTATTATTTATATTCATCGCCTCTTCATAACGTCAGATTTGTTTTCTTGGTAGTTGAGAATCTTTCATCTAGTCACAATGAGTGGGCATGAAGGAAGAAAAGTAGCAAGTGGGGAGTAATAACAGAGCTCAATGAATGAAGCTAAAGAAAAATAGCAAGCCAACAAAAAGTTGGTGTCAGCAACAAGAGCATGCGAAGAAAGTCATTGTATAGTCCGTTCAAAAATTCATAATCACACCTGAATTAGTTTTGCGTGATAGCCGCTTGTTATTTTGCTGTCAAATTTTGCATGTAATCTTAGAATATTGATAACGTTATAGAAATATTTTTTTGCTCTGAGAAATTTAATCTAGTTTAAAAGCGTTCTTCTTTAGGCTATATTAAATTCACCCTGTTCGAATTTGACACCATTTTAGGATATATACATTAATTTGGTGCGGTCGTTCACGTAAAATAGTTTGGCTATTGCAGAAACACTAACTTCAGGAAAATCCCGTGCACAAAACTGAAATGTTATTGAACGACATGACGCCTTGGCATTAATTACCGAAGGGAAGGCGTATCTTTATTAATTTTGTGAAGACTCAGTAGACAATTTGTTGACTTTAAATACCAACATTTATATATAAATTACAATGAGTTTGAAATGCAAATTTATAACTATGCAAAAGATTACTTTTTTACTATATCAGCACTTCCTTAGGGAATCCAAGATGGGGCATTTATATTGTGATATTCATGACCCAGAGAGACGAACGCAACTCGCGCTTGGTCTTAATAATAGATCGTCATTTTCTCGTTGGATTAAACAAGACTCAGAGTGCACTCATGTCAATCAAGGAAGGAAAAGGAAAGTCGACAGCTTTGACATGGATGTCATAAAACGTGAGATATTGAAAATGTTTGCTAATAATGTACTTGTTACTCTCAGGAATTTGAAATTAAAATTGCATGCAGACTGCAATATTGACATTTCTAAAAGTACTCTATGGAAGATTGTGCGAGGAGCCGGCTTCACTTTCAGAAAAACTGTTGGAGGCAGGAACATTATTTGTGAAAAACCACACTTGGTCATTGCTCGAAGCAAATACCTGAGACAGATCCGTGAGCGGCGGAGTGAACGGTATGATATTGTATATTTGGACGAATCATGGGTCAACGCACACCACACCTATGCTAAAGAATGGCAGTCAGTAAATGGCAAACTCAAAAGAACAATTCCGAGCAGCAAAGGCCAGCGCATTATATTAACGCATGCTGGAAGCACTGAAAATGGCCTTGTCCATAATGCGGGACTTATTTTTCAATCAAAAAGTACCGCCGGTAGGGACTACCATACTGAAATGAATGGAAACATTTTCAGGCACTGGTTGGAGAACGATCTTTTACCAATTCTGGAGAGACCTTCATGCATAGTCATGGATAATGCATCATACCACAATGTCGTATCAGAGGAAGACAAAGTGCCTACTGCATCAAATACAAAAGAGCAAATTAGGACATGGCTTGCGAATGAAAATGTCAAATTTGACGACACATATTTAAAACCCGAATTGTTACAACTTGTGAAGAATACGAATAAGAAAAAGGTGTACCATGTTGACAAAATCATTGAGAAATACGGCCACACCTCTCTTCGACTCCCTGCATATCATGCGCACCTTAATCCAATCGAACTTGTCTGGGCTCACGTCAAAGGACAAGTTGCAGAACAGAACAGGTCGTTTAAAATGTGTGATGTTGACGTTCTGACACGCGAGTCTCTCTGAAAAATAGACATTCCGTTCTGGAAGAATTGTGTTGAACATGTGCTGCGGGTGGAAGATGAGTACTGGAAACGAGATGTATTACTATTTGTCCAGCCAGTAATGATTATCAACCTCTTGGAATCGTCAGATTCGGAATGATTAAAATTAAGGGTGTCCGGTTAGCGCAATCGATGGGCGGTTGGCTTACCACGGCAACAGCCGGGGTTCGTACCCTGGCGATGACACCTGGGTTTTACTAATTCCCTAAAAATTAGTACCTCTGAAGTCGGAGTAAATCTGCCTACATGGCGAGGGGCATCCTGTAATGGGATAAAACAGACTTTACACGCAAAATTCAGTCCCACAAAATTGAGTGGGTGGGACTTCGTCAGAGGTCAAAGCTGACGAAAGCGAACGAACGAACGATTAAAATTAAGATTAATTCAATTCCAGCTGCAGTTAGGACGTCCTGGGGTCTAATGGTGACCAAAGGACACGATTAATTGTAACCAATTGAATTCATGTTTGCAAATACACATAACGAACAACACCCACAATTAAGTACTATGTAGATACGCCTCTGACAAGAATTGCAGTAAACTGGAAAATTTAACACGATTACTGTAAACTCTAAAAACTGAATCAACTTGTGTGATATCGTCATAAAAGATCAAGGGAATTCGCTGATGTGCAAAATCTGTTGTGTTTGTGAAATAAAAAATACCAAAATCTTTGCGTCATCAATATTCTAAGATTGCATGCACAATTTGAAACCAAAATAACAAGCGGTTATCATGTAAAACTAATTGAGGTGTGATTATGAATTTCTGAACGGACTATAGAAGGATGTGAGCTAACTGTGCTTGTCCGCTGTACAAAAGGGACGACCTAATGACAAATTTGTTGAGATAAAAGTAGTGTTGTAAATGTGTATATTCATAATCCACTACAACATATTGCAAAAGAATAATGTATTTTATATATGTATATATACGTTATGCGTATACATATAGTACTTAATGAAGAAGATACTGTGCGATCCGTTTTTGACAACAGAAACACGAAAAAGAGTTAAGAAAAGTAATGAAAACGTTTTGAAAGAGGCCAAAGCAAAAAGAGAGATAATTTCAAATATTAAGAAGATAGGAAGAAATAATCACCATTTTTTTACCATGTTATGAGAAGATAACAACTGGAATATATTGTAACAACTGAGAAATTTGATGGATGAAGAGATAGAGGTAAGCAAAGAGAAAAGATACTCAGACAGCTTAAGAGAATGGCTTGGCATAAGGTCAACAACAGAAACGAAAAAATAACTGTAGAAACCGAAAAGTGTGGAGAGACATGATCACCTACGCCAGCAGGCACGGTATTTGATAATGATGATATAATACTTGATTTTGACATTTCTCCCTAAATAGTCCTTGATCATACTCCCTAGTTCTTTTTGGCTTCTTTGCTTCTTTTCGGAGGCCTCGGTTGCAGAGCTGGGAAAACCACCCAACTGGGCTTCCGATGTTCAAACAACCCGTGTTCGATTCCCGCTGGTAGCAGTGAGAAGGAAATTACTCCGCGGTTGACCCAGACGTTGGCATAAATGGGTACCAGGGTGGCACTCTTTGAAAGTGAGCAATGCCGCCTTGCATCGTGAGTTTCGATGCTTGAAGCGACACTATCCAGAAGTCTCCGAACACTTCTAGATAGGCGGTCGTGCACATACGGGTGAAAACTAGCTTGCTAAGATGCCGGTTCAAGTCTCGGACTTTGTCGTTACCTATCTGGCCTACATGAGGTAAATTATTCGCTTCATCGTCATTCCTTTAATAGACGTTAAGCTGGAGTATCTGCGCTCTTCTGCTCTATTTATCAGATTCAACACTGTATTTTTAGAATATTACATCGAATTACTCTTTGATCCCTACTCGACTGGCCTGACTAGTTGGTCTGTTTTCACCTTCCTGTAAAAATGTGGAGAATGGTATCGATCTGGGGTTGTTGCCGCTGATCCTGATTGACGTAATCATCTTGGTAAAGTTGTGACAAGCTTTCCACAGCAGAACTGTCGGGTCAACGCCGCTAATCCAGGATTTGAGCTGAGGTCGGTTAGCGACCCACGGCTGGCTGCATGCGTCAGGGGTAGCGAGCCACAGCTGGCTGCTTACGTCAGGGTCAGTGACCCACAGCTGGCTGCATGCGTCAGAGTCAGCGACCCACAGCTGGATGCATGGGTCAGGGTCAGCGACCCACAGCTGGATGCATGCGTCAGGGTCAGCAACCCACAGCTGGATGCATGCGTAAGAGTCAGCGACCCACAGCTGGCTGCATGCGTCAGGGTTAGCGACCCACAGCTGGCTGCATACGTCAGGGTCAATGACCCACAGCTGGCTGCATGCGTCAGGGTCAGCGACCCACAGCTGGCTGCATGCGTCTGTGTCAGTGATCCAAGCTGGCTGCATGCGTCAGGGTCAATGACCCACAGCTGGCTGCATGCGTCAGGGTCAGCGACTCACAGTTGGCTGCATGCGTCAGGGTCAGCGACTCACACTTGGCTGCATGCGTCAGGGTCAGCGACTCACAGTTGGCTGCATGCGTCAGGGTCAGCGACCCACGGTTGGCTGCGTGCGTCAGGGTCAGCGACCCACAGTTGACTGCATGCGTCAGGGTCAGCGATCCACAGTTGGCTGCGTGCGTCAGGGTCAACGACCCACAGTTGGCTGCATGCGTCTGGGTCAGCGATCCACAGCTGGCTGCGTGCGTCAGGGTCAGCGACTCACAGTTGGCTGCGTGCGTCAGTATCAGCGACGCATAGTTGGCTGCATGCGTCAACGACAGCCACATTCCAACCGGAAACAAACTATCCAGTAGGGGTTACTGTTGTTGCTATGGATCATCGGCCTGTGAGCTGACGCATTACGGCCCAGCAAGTAGGAATCGAATAGGGAATGCAAATCCCTGTTGAAGTTGGATGTTTTGGGACCAACGGCGCAAATATCACAGCATAGCTAAAAATCTACAACACAATACATCTCACAGCTGTTTGTTTTCGCCTAAAAGCGACATTTCAGTTATAATCTTTCGAATGTTGCACCATTTATGGTTGAAAATGTTCGGAGCGTAGTACACTCTCTCATGCTTAAAATGTATCTAAGAATAATTATTGTAATTAAAACACCAGAGATTGCCAAATTTGATCATTTTGGTGGGTGCAATATTACATTTTTGGCTGCAAAAGTTTTTTTTATTAATTATTATTTACTGTGGGAGCCGCGATAGCTCAGTGGTTAGTGAACTGGACTACAACGGACAAGGGGTAGGGTTCCATCCCTACCGACGGCTTCCGGATTCACCCAGCCTTAAATGGGTACCGGATTTTTATGGGAAATTAAAGCAGCACGGGCGTAATACCGACCACATTACCCCAAAAATCTTGTGCTGAAGGTTTGTAAAATATAGGGTCACTAACACCATATTTCCCTATACGCCACTTGGCGTGACGGGGGTACTTTACTTTTTTTTACTTATTATTCACTGTGCATAAGAATCACTTTGTATAAATAATAGGTGAAGCTTGTGTATTTTAACTGACTGGAAAAGCACAAATGAGCAAATGAACTAAGGTATTAGTGACAAAAACAAACAGTTGTAATCTACGCGCACGTCCCTTTTAAGGACGGATGATGACGGAAAGTATTCATTTCTTTAATATAGTCGACGGGTGCACAGCTGAACAACGACGAAAAAAATGCACAAGATGATAACAAATCTGAGAAAGCTCGTTTCAATCTTAAAATGACAATAAAAGTAAACAGATGCAGTAAAAATACAAACAAACTCTCGGCTATCCAGGTCTCATGTTTCTATACATTTCTTAATTTGCGTTTTTACACTTTCCCCCCTAAGCTCGCTCATAAAAATGCACCAACACAATTTAAACAGCAGCTGCGGTAGTAATCGAGCCGAAGTTGACGGGACGCTAGTTAGAGGAAACGTTTAGAAGTCATCAAGTCCACGCCCGTAATCGGTATGGACGATTTCATGGAAATAACTGGAATCGCCCATAAGTAGTGGCGGTTAATCATACCGGACGGAAGTAGCCGACGCCCCGCCATTGACAGCAGGCAATTGCTGGCTTGACTCACGTCGGTGAGGTGGTGAACTTAGACCGCCGGGGAGCACAGATGTGCTCCTAGAATGACGGACATGATGGCTGGTGTATGAATCAAATGTATGTTGACATTTATGGTCTGCGCCAACTTAAAAAAAAAGAAACACCAGAAATAATGCGCCTTTGGTGCGGGTGTTAAAATGGCGGTGACGGTTTTCGTGGTTGGTCGGTGTGGTCTATTTTAGTCCCGGTCATGTTACGGTGACACCCGAGAGGTAGTGTCAGCCGCTGACTAATGGCGTGTCGACGGTCGCCTAGACAACAGAAAATCCAACCAACGCAGGTCCCGTGGTAACAGGTTCCCCATGAAACACCAGAACTTGCCTTCCACCAACATTTCAGCTGTACCGGTAAATGTTGGCTTGTCTGTGAGCGAAAATCTTGACAAGACCGGAAGTAAAATGTGCCAGATAAGGTCCTTTTGATGCTGGGGAGAGGCGGCGCTGTGTGGCTGTTAGGAGGTGAGGCGAATGGTGAGGTGAGCGGAACAGGTGGTGAAGAAGGTGATGATTGTTTATAAGGTAAGAGTTGATGAAAAGGTAAATATTGCGGTTGACAGGTGAGAAATATGGTGGAGAAGGTGCGAGATGTGGTGGTAAAGGAGAGAAATGTGGTGGAGAAGGTGAGAGATTTGGTGAAGGTGAGAGATGTGGTGGAGAAGGTAAAAAATGTGGTGGTGAACGTCAGAAATGTGTTGGAGAAGGTGAGAGATGTGGTGGTAAAGGAGAGAAATGTGGTGGAGAAGGTGAGAGATTTGGTGAAGGTGAGAGATGTGGTGGAGAAGGTGAGAGATGTGGTGGAGAAGGTGAGAGATGTGGTGGAGAAGGTGAGAGATGTGGTGAAGAAGGAGAGAGATGTGAGAGATTTGGTGAAGGTGAGAGATGTGGTGGAGAAGGTAAAAAATGTGGTGGTGAACGTCAGAAATGTGTTGGAGAAGGTGAGAGATGTGGTGGTAAAGGAGAGAAATGTGGTGGAGAAGGTGAGCGATTTGGTGAAGGTGAGAGATGTGGTGGAGAAGGTGAGAGATGTGGTGGAGAAGGTGAGAGATGTGGTGAAGGTGAGAGATGTGGTGAAGAAGGAGAGAGATGTGAGAGATGTGGTGAAGGTGAGAGATGTGGTGGAGAAGGAGAGAGATGTGGAGAAGGTGAGAGATGTGGTGGAGAAGGAGAGAGATGTGAGAGATGTGGTGAAGGGGAGAGATGTGGTGGAGAAGGAGAGAGATGTGGTAAAGGTGAGAGATGTGGAGAAGGTGAGAGATGTGGTGGAGAAGGAGAGAGATGTGAGATATGTGGTGAAGGTGAGAGATGTGGTGGAGAAGGAGAGAGATGTGGAGAAGGTGAGAGATGTGGTGGAGAAGGAGAGAGATGTGAGAAATGTGGTGAAGGTGAGAGATGTGGTGGAGAAGGAGAGAGATGTGAGAGATGTGGTGAAGGTGAGAGATGTGGAAAAGGTGAGAGATGTGGTGAAGGTGAGAGATGCGTTGAAGGTGAGAGATGTGGAGAAGGTGAGATGTGATTTGTGGCGGAGAAAGACAGAGATGTGGTGAAGGTGAGAGATGTGGAGAAGGTGTGGGATGTGGTTTGTGGCGGAGAAAGACAGAGATGTGGTGAAGGAGAGAGATGTGACGAATGTGAGAGATGTGACAAAATTTGAGAGATGTGGGGAAGGTGAGGGATGTGGTGGGGAAGGTGAGAGATGTGGTGAAGGTGATAGATGTGGCGAAGGTGAGAGATGTGTTGAAGGTGAGAGATGTGTTGAAGGTGAGAAATATGGTGGCGAAGATGAGAGATGTGACGAAGGTGAGAGCTGTGCTGGAGAAGTTGAAAGATGTGACGAAAGTGAGAGATGTGGTGGGGAAGGTGAGAGATGTGGTCAAGGTGAAATATGTGGCGGAGAAGGAGAGAGATGTGGTGACGGTGAAAGATGTGGCGAAGGTGAGAGATGTGTTGAAGGTGAGAAGTGTGGTGGCGAAGATGAGATATGTGACGAAGGTGAGAGCTGTGGTGGAGAAGGTGAAAGATGTGACGAAAATGACAGATGTGGTGGGGAAGGTGAGAGATATGGTGGGTAAAGTGACAGATGTGGTGGAGAATGTGAGAGATGTGGCGAAGATGAGAGATGTGGTGGGTAAGGTAAGAGATGTGACGAAGGTGACAGATGTGGTGGGTAAGGTGAGACATGTGGTGGAGAAGATGAGAGATGTGGGGAAGATGAGAGATTTTGTGGGTAAGGTAAGAGATTTGAAGAAGGTGACAGATGTGGTAGGTAAGGTGAGACATGTGGTGGAGAAGATGAGAGATGTGGGGAAGATGAGAGATTTTGTGGGTAATGTAAGAGATGTGACGAAGGTGACAGATGTGGTAGGTAAGGTGAGACATGTGGTGGAGAAGATAAGAGATGTGGGGAAGATGAGAGATTTTGTGGTTAAGGTAAGAGATGTGACGAATGTGACAGATGTGGTGGGTAAGGTGAGACATGTGGTGGAGAAGATGAGAGATGTGTGGAAGATGAGAGATTTTGAGGGTAAGGTAAGAGATGTGACGAAGGTGACAGATGTGGTGGGTAAGGTGAGACATGTGGTGGAGAAGATGAGAGATGTGGGGAAGATGAGAGATTTTGTGGGTAAGGTAAGAGATGTGATGAAGGTGACAGATGTGGTGGGTAAGGTGAGACATGTGGTGGAGAAGATGAGAGATGTGGGGAAGATGAGAGATTTTGTGGGTAAGGTGAGATATGTGACGAAGGTGAGAAATGCGGAGAGTAAGGTGAGAGATGTGGCGAAGATGAGAGATTTTGTGGGTAAGGTGAAAGATATGGTGAGTAAGGTGAGAGATGTGACGAAGATGAGAGATGCTGAGAGTAAGGTGAGAGATATGGTGGGTAAGGTGAGAGATGAGGTGGGTAAGGTGAGAGATATGGTGGGTAAGGTGAGAGATGTTGTTGGTCAGGTGAGAGATATGGTGGGTAAGGTGAGAGATGAGGTTGGTAAGGTGAGAGATGAGGTGGGTAAGGTGAGAGATATGCTGGGTAAGGTGAAAGCTATGGTGGGTAAGGTGAGAGATGAGGTGGGTAAGGTGAGAGATATGCTGGGTAAGGTGAAAGATGTGGCGAAGATGAGAGATGTGGTGGGAAAGGTGATAGATATGGTGGGTAAGGTGAAAGATATGTGCGTAAGGTTAGAGATATGATTGGTAAGGTGAGAGGTATGGTGGGTAAGGTGAGAGATGTGGTGGTGAAGGAGAGAGATGTGGTGGGTAAGGTGAAAGATATGGTGGGTAAGGTGAGAGATATGGTGGGTAAGGTGAAAGATATGGTGAGTAAGGTGAGAGATATGGTGGGTAGGGTGAGAGATATGGTGGGTAAGGTGAGAGATATGGTGGATAAGGTGAGAGATATGGTGGGTAAGGTGAAAGATATGGTGGGTAAGGTGAGAGATATGGTGGGTAAGGTTAGAGATGTGGTGGGTAAGGTGAAAGATATGGTGGGTAAGGTGAAAGATATGGTGGGTAAGGTGAAAGATGTGTGCGTAAGGTGAGAGATATGGTGGGTAAGGTGAGAGATATGGTGGGTAAGGTTAGAGATGTGGTGGGTAAGGTGAAAGATGTGGTGGGTAAGGTGAAAGATATGGTGGGTAAGGTGAAAGATGTGTGCGTAAGGTGAGAGATATGGTGGGTAAGGTGAAAGATATGGTGGATAAGGTGAAAGATATGGTGGGTAAGGTGAAAGATATGGTGGGTAAGGTTAGAGATGTGGTGGGTAAGGTGAGAGATGTGGTGGGTAAGGTGAGAGATGTGGCGAAGATGAGAGATGTGGTGGGAAAGGTGATAGATATGGTGGGTAAGGTGAAAGATATGTGCGTAAGGTTAGAGATATGATTGGTAAGGTGAGAGGTATGGTGGGTAAGGTGAGAGATGTGGTGGTGAAGGAGAGAGATGTGGTGGGTAAGGTGAAAGATATGGTGGGTAAGGTGAGAGATATGGTGGGTAAGGTGAAAGATATGGTGAGTAAGGTGAGAGATATGGTGGGTAGGGTGAGAGATATGGTGGGTAAGGTGAGAGATATGGTGGATAAGGTGAGAGATATGGTGGGTAAGGTGAAAGATATGGTGGGTAAGGTGAGAGATATGGTGTGTAAGGTTAGAGATGTGGTGGGTAAGGTGAAAGATATGGTGGGTAAGGTGAAAGATATGGTGGGTAAGGTGAAAGATGTGTGCGTAAGGTGAGAGATATGGTGGGTAAGGTGATAGATATGGTGGGTAAGGTTAGAGATGTGGTGGGTAAGGTGAAAGATGTGGTGGGTAAGGTGAAAGATATGGTGGGTAAGGTGAAAGATATGTGCGTAAGGTGAGAGATATGGTGGGTAAGGTGAAAGATATGGTGGATAAGGTGAAAGATATGGTGGGTAAGGTGAAAGATATGGTGGGTAAGGTTAGAGATGTGGTGGGTAAGGTGAGAGATGTGGTGGGTAAGGTGAGAGATATGGTGGGTAAGGTGAGAGATGTGGTGGGTAAGGTGAGAGATATGGTGGGTAAGGTGAGAGATATGGTGGGTAAGGTGAGAGATGTGGTGGGTAAGGTTAGAGATATGGTGGGTAAGGTTAGAGATATGGTGGGTAAGGTTAGAGATATGGTGGGTAAAGTTAGAGATATAGTGGGTAAGGTGAGAGATGTGGTGGGTATGGTGAGAGATGTGGTGGGAAATGTGAGAGATGTGACGAAGATGAGAGATGTGGTAGGGAAGGTGAGAGATGTGGCAAGAAGGTGAAAGATAAAATGATAAAAAGATGAAAGAAATGTGTAAAAATAGTAAGAGATTCGGATGAGCAATCCATAGACGTGGCGAGTGTGATAAATTTTGGCCTTAGAATGTATGAGATGGGGTTGCGAAAATGAGAAATGTGATAGACGAGAATTTAAAAAAAAGATAATAGATGCTGAGTAAGAGGTATGATTTCAGGTGCAGGAGGTGGAAGTGTTATTTAGGCGGTAGAGATGCCATGAATGAGGTAGAGGTTTTCGTTTTTTTTTTTAGGTATCTTTTAGGAGGTAAAGGTGTCTTGTTATAGTTTGAGGTGTCTTATAGGAGGCTGAGATATCATGTTACTGTTTAAGGTGTCTTATAGGAGGTAGAGGTATCATGTTACTGTTTAAGGTGTCTTATAGGAGGTAGAGGTATCATGTTACTGTTTAAGGTGTCTTTGTACGAGGCTGAGATATCATGTTACTGTTTAAGGTGTCTTATAGGAGGTAGAGGTATCATGTTACTGTTTAAGGTGTCTTTGTAGGAGGCTGAGATATCATGTTACTGTTTAAGGTGTCTTATAGGAGGTAGAGGTATCATGTTACTGTTTAAGGTGTCTTATAGGAGGTAGAGGTATCATGTTACTGTTTAAGGTGTCTTATAGGAGGTAGAGGTATCATGTTACTTTTTAAGGTGTCTTATAGGAGGTCATTTTATAGTTTGAGGTGTCTTATTGGAGGTAGAGGTATCATGTTACTGTTTAATGTGTCTTATAGGAGGTCATGTTATAGTTTGAGGTGTCTTATTGGAGGTAGAGGTATCATGTTACTGTTCAAAGTGTCTTACAGGAGGTAGAGGTATCATGTTACTTTTTAAGGTGTCTTATAGGAGGTCATGTTATAGTTTGAGGTGTCTTATTGGAGGTAGAGGTATCATGTTACTGTTTAATGTGTCTTATAGGAGGTAGAGGTGGCATATTTTAGTTTGAGGTGTTTTGTAGGAGGTAAATGGGTCATGTTATTGTTTGAGATGCCTTATGGGAGGTAGAGGTATCATGTTATTGTTTGAGATGCCTTATGGGAGGTAGAGGTGTCATGTTATTGTTTCAAATATCTTATAGAAGGTAGAGGTACCATATTATTATAGTTTCAGGTGTCTTATAGGTGGTAGATGTGTCATGTTATTGTTTCAGTTAGAGGTATGATGTTATTGTTTGATATGTCTTATAGGAGGTAGAGTTATCATGTTATTGTTTCAGATGTCTTATAGGAGGTAGAGGTGTCTCAAAAGGCGGTAAAGGTGTCATGTTATTGTTTAATGTGCCGTAGGAGGTACAAGTGTCATGATATAGTTTCGAGTGCCTTATAGGAGGTAGAGGTGTCATGTTAGAATTTAGAGTGCCTTAAAGGAGGTACAAGTGTTATTTTATAGTTTCTAGTGCCTTATAATAAAGGGTTAAGGCAAAAAAGTGCAAATGAATGCATAAAAATGCCTAATAATAAATAGGTATAGGTGTCATGTTATAGTTTCTAGTACCTTATAATAAATAAGTAGAGGTGTCATGTTATAGTTTCGGGTGTTTTATAGGAGGTAGAGGTGTATCATAGGTGATATATAACTCAATTTATTCTTATTGAGGTTTATTATAGAAGGTGTTCTTCCTTTTCTCCTCCATCGCTTTCTTCTTCTTCTTCTCCTCCTTCTTCTTCCTCTTCATCTCCTCACCCTCTTCAGCCTACCTCTTCTTCTTCTTCATTTCCTTCTCCTGAGCCTCGTTCTTCTTCTTTTTTTTTTCTTCATTTTTCTTCTCCTTCTTCTTATTCTCTTCCGTATCCTCCTCCCCTTCTACCTTCTTCTTTTCCATCTCATCCTCCTCCTTCTGCTCTCCATTCTTCTCCTCCTCTTCACTTCTTCTTATTTTTTCGTCTTCTCCACCTCTCCTCCTTCTTCTATTCTTCATCATCCATCTCCCCCTCCTTCTTCTATTCTTCCTCATCCATCTCCTCCTCCTTCTTATCTTCCTCATCCATCTCCTCCTCCTTTTTATCTTCCTCATCCATCTCCTCCTCCTTCTTCTTATCTTCCTCATCCATCTCCTCCTCCTTCTTTTATCTTCCTCATCCATCTCCTCCTCCTTCTTATCTTCCTCATCCATCTCCTCCCCCTTCTTCTTATCTTCCTCATCCATCTCCTCCTCCTTCTTATCTTCCTCATCCATCTCCTCCTCCTTCTTATCTTCCTTATCCATCTACTCCTCCTTCTTATCTTCCTCATCCATCTCCTCCTCCTTCTTCTTATCTTCCTCATCCATCTCCTCCTCCTTCTTCTTATCTTCCTCATCCATCTCCTCCTCCTCCTTCTTCTCTTCCTCATCCATCTCCTCCTTCTTCTTCTTATCTTCCTCATCCATCTCCTCCTCCTTCTTCTTATCTTCCTCATCCACCTACTCCTCCTTCTTCTTATCTTCCTCATCCATCTCCTCCTCCTTCTTCTTATCTTCCTCATCCATCTCCTCCTCCTTCTTCTTATCTTCCTCATCCATCTCCTCCTCCTTCTTCTTATCTTCCTCATCCTTCTCCTCCTCCTTCTTATCTTCCTCATCCATCTCTTCCTCCTCCTTATTCTCTTCCTCATCCATCTCCTCATCCTTCTTATCTTCCTCATCCATCTCCTCTCCTTCTTATCTTCCTCATCCATCTCCTCCTCCTTCTTATCTTCCTCATCCATCTCCTCCTCCTCCTTCTTCTTATCTTCCTCAACCATCTCCTCCTCCTTCTTATCTTCCTCATCCTTCTCGTCCTCCTCCTTCTTATCTTCCTCATCCATCTCCTCCTCCTCCTTCTTATCTTCCTCATCCATCTCCTCCTCCTCCTTCTTATCTTCCTCATCCATCTCCTCCTCCTTCTTCTTATCTTCCTCATCCATCTCCTCCTCCTCCTTCTTATCTTCCTCATCCATCTCCTCCTCCTTATCTTCCTCATCCATCTCCTCCTCCTCCTTCATATCTTCCTCATCCATCTCCTCCTCCTCCTTCTTATCTTCCTCATCCATCTCCTCCTCCTTCTTCTTATCTTCCTCATCCATCTCCTCCTCCTTCTTCTTATCTTCCTCATCCATCTCCTCCTCCTTATCTTCCTCATCCATCTCCTCCTCCTCCTTCTTCATATCTTCCTCATCCATCTCCTCCTTCTCCTTCTTCTTATCTTCCTCATCCATCTTCTCCTCCTTCTTCTTATCTTTTTCATCCATCTCCTCCTCCTTCTTATCTTCCATTATCCACCTCCTCCTCCTTCTTCTTATCTTCCTCATCCATCTCCTCCTCCTCTTTCTTCCTATCTTCCTCATCCACCTCCTCCTCCTTGTTATCTTCCTCATCCACCTCCTCCTCCTTCTTCTTATCTTCCTCATCCATCTCCTCCTCCTTCTTCTTATCTTCCTCATCCACCTCCTCCTCCTTCTTCTTATCTTCCTCATCCATCTTCTCCTCCTTCTTCTTATCTTCCTCATCCATCTCCTCCTCCTTTTTATCTTCCATTATCCACCTCCTCCTCCTTCTTCTTATCTTCCTCATCCATCTCCTCCTCCTCCTCCTTCTTCTTATCTTCCTCCTCCTCCTCTTTCTTCCTATCTTCCTCATCCACCTCCTCCGCCTTCTTCTTATCTTCCTCATCCACCACCTCCTCCTTCTTCTTATCTTCCTCATCCATCTCCTCCTCCTTCTTCTTATTTTCCTCATCCATCTCCTCCTCCTCCTTCTTCTTATCTTCCTCATCCATCTCCTCCTCCTTCTTCTTATCTTCCTCATCCATCTCCTCCTCCTCCTTCTTCTTATCTTCCTCATCCATCTCCTCCTCCTCCTACTTCTCTTATCTTCCTCATCCATCTCCTCCTCCTTCTTCTTATCTTCCTCATCCATCTCCTCCTCCTCCTTCTTATCTTCCTCATCCATCTCCTCCTCCTTCTTCTTATCTTCTTCATCCATCTCCTCCTCCTTCTTCTTCTTATCTTCCTCATCCATCTCCTCCTCCTTCTTCTTATCTTCCTCGTCCATCTCCTCCTCCTTCTTCTTCTTATCTTCCTCATCCATCTCCTCCTCCTTCTTCTTATCTTCCTCATCCATCTCCTCCTCATCCTTGTTCTTATCTTCCTCATCCATCTCCTCCTCCTCCTTCTTCTTATCTTCCTCATCCATCTCCTCCTCCTCCTTCTTCTTATCTTCCTCATCCATCTCCTCCTCCTTCTTCTTATCTTCCTCATCCATCTCCTCCTCCTTCTTCTTATCTTCCTCATCCATCTCCTCCTCCTCCTTCTTCTTATCTTCCTCATCCATCTCCTCCTCCTCCTTCTTATCTTCCTCACCCATCTCCTCCTCCTCCTTCTTATCTTCCTCATCCATCTCCTCCTCCTTCTTATCTTCCTCATCCATCTCCTCCTCCTTCTTCTTATCTTCCTCATCCATCTCCTCCTCCTTCTTATCTTCCTCATCCATCTCCTCCTCCTCCTTCTTATCTTCCTCAACCATCTCCTCCTCCTTCTTATCTTCCTCATCCTTCTCGTCCTCCTCCTTCTTATCTTCCTCATCCATCTCCTCCTCCTCCTTCTTATCTTCCTCATCCATCTCCTCCTCCTCCTTCTTATCTTCCTCATCCATCTCCTCCTCCTTCTTATCTTCCTCATCCATCTCCTCCTCCTTCTTCTTATCTTCCTCATCCATGTCCTCCTCCTTCTTATCTTCCTCATCCATCTCCTCCTCCTCCTTCTTATCTTCCTCATCCATCTCCTCCTCCTCCTTCTTCTTATCTTCCTCATCCATCACCTCCTCCTCCTTCTTCTTATCTTCCTCATCCATCTCCTCCTCCTCCTCCTTCTTATCTTCCTCATCCATCTCCTCCTCCTTCTTCTTATCTTCCTCATCCACCTCCTCCTGCTCCTCCTTCTATTCTTCCTCATCCACCTCCTCCTATTTCTTCTGGTTTGGTTTGAATCCGCGACATTCTTGTCCAAGGTCGTAATTCTTAGCTCTAAACCACACATTCTTGTTACCCCTTGTTTTCCTACAACCATCATTCTGCAATCTGTTTGTTGAAATTAGTATCTCCCGATCAATATTTTGCAACAATCATTCTAGATTTTCTTTCTTGCAATCAATAATATTCTATGTTTAATCTCCAGCAATCATCAAGCTGTGTTTGCAAGCAATTAGTTTCTAGCAATCATCAATTCGGCATTCAGTTTTCTGCAATCATCATTCTGCGTTCAGCTTTCTGCAATCATCATTGTGCGTTTAATTTTCTGCAATCATCATTGTGCGTTCAGTTTTCTGCAATCATCATTGTGCAATCAGTTTTCTGCAATCATCATTGTGCGTTCAGTTTTCTACAATCATCATTGTGCGTTCAGTTTTCTGCAATCATCATTGTGCGTTCAGTTTTCTACAATCATCATTGTGCGTTCAGTTTTCTACAATCATCATTGTGCGTTCAGTTTTCTACAATCATCATTGTGCGTTCAGTTTTCTACAATCATCATTGTGCGTTCAGTTTATCTGCAATAAATAAACAACGATTCTGCAATGATTCTCTAGCCCTCACTTTCTTCACTGTCAGCTCATGTTTATTTATGAAGGATCATCATTATCATGTGCCATACCGGTTGGCGTAGGCGATCATGTCCTTCTACAATCTTCTATCAACCGTGCATTGTATCACTAGTGTTATTGATTGTTTTCCATGTCATAACACCAAACTATCCAGTATTTTCTCACTTTGTCGTCCGCGATCTCACTTTTCCTGTATTTTTGTAGTTGTAACCAAATATTCCAACTTTCTTCTTTTCATTATTTGCCCGAAGAAAAAAAAAGTGTATTGTTTCTTTCTGATGCTTTCTAGGAGCTCCCTTTTTGTGCTGGCTTCTTTGAGAATTTTTTCATTGCTCTATTTAGCTGTCCAGGAAACTTTCAACATTCTTCTGAGAAATCCAATCTCCCTGGACTCTAATCGTCTTTTCATTTGTTTGTTTACTGTCCATGATTCGCTTCCATAGATCAGAATTCGTTCTATATAGCACCGATGAACTCTTTTTCTCATTTCTATTGACATAAATTTATTGCATAAAATATTTTTAATTTTCTGAAATAGCTTGGCCTGAGCTATTCTGCTTTTTATTTATGTGGTCCATTTTCCATCTGGTGTTATTATTGTGCCAAAGTATTTGACGCTGTGCACTTGTTTCAGATTTGTCCTGTTTATTTTTATGCTGCATGATGGTGATGGTTGTTTCTTAGATATGACCAATACTTCTGGTTTCTTATTATTCATACTGAGACCTTTCTTGTTGCTTTCTTTTACTGATATGTCTATCATAGTGAAGGATATCTAAAATTGAGCGATCCACTAGACATGCCCAATTTTAGATTGTTGTTGTTTCAAATTTCCATGCAAGGTGTTCATTCACTTTACAATGTCCTGCTCTGAGAAAAAGGTTAATCCTTGGTTCATTTATAATGAAGTTACAGTGTTTATAGCCTTTCTGGTAGCCCGGATGTTTTACCAGAACGTGTTCATACAGTTAGGTTTTTGACACGTCTCACGTGACTCACATACCAAGTTCAGATAAAAATCACGGATCAACATATTCAATTTTTCAATGTCATGGTCGTTTTACTAGGATGTGGCTTATTGTATCACGCGGCACTCAGACCAACACCGTAGTTGGCAGAATAATTGGTTTTTTTTTCTTTCCGTCTGTAAGTCTGTCTCATATCTATCTATCGTCTATCCGTCCGTCCGTTTAATTTCCTACCTAACCTACCTACCTAACCTACCTACATATACATATAGCTGTCTGCTTGCCTCCCTCCCTGCATGTCCGTCTACCTACCTAGCTACCACCCCATACCTAGCTACCACCCCATACCTACCTAGCTACCTAGCTATGGTTATGGTTATGGAAGACCCCAGTATCACTGCAAAGTAATGGAGGCAAAGGCGCGCCTCACAGCACTAGAGCTGGAAGTTGTCAGCGACCCACAGCTGATGGCTTGCGCCAGAATCGGAACCACAACCATCCAGACCCTGCTTCATCTCTCCGTGGTGCATCTAGTAACAGACTAACCTGTTTAGTCTGGCCAAGCGAGTAGGGATCGAAGAGGGGAGACAACCCGGTGCTCAAAAATGTCATGCTGAAGTCGGATGTCTTGGGCCGAAAGGCGCAAATATCACAGTTATACTGTAGACCACAACACAATGCAGAGACGCCCACTTAACGTCCTTTTAAGGGCGGATGATGAAGAGGTACACTCCTTTAGTCATTGGGCGAAAGCAAGCACTGCAAACGAATTAAAATCCATAATTGCTCAACCGCCCATGCCAGTTGAATCATCCGAATTACTATCTCATCTCCAAAACAAAGAAAGGTAGCTGTAACCCCCAGCATATCAGTCTCAGCACACGTCAAAAGACATAAGGCGAAACCGCACAGAAAGTGAACACAACCGTCTGTTCCTACGAGATCACCATTCATCGTAAACAATCGGAATATTGTTTGTCAATACAAACGATTGAAACGGATGAAACGCACAGCTCACTGTGTGTGTACAGAGAACTTATCTCATTAGCTCCTGCAACAGGCCTTCTAGCGTGTTTCAACACACCTACCCATCTACCTTTCTACCTTTCTATCTATCTATCTATCTATCTATCTATCTATCTATCTATCTATCTATCTATCTATCTATCTATCTATCTATCTATCTATCTATCTATCTATCTATCTATCTATCTATCTATCTATCTATCTATCTATCTATCTATCTATCTATCGGTCTGTCTGTCTGTCTATATATCTGTCTATATATCTGTCAGTCTGTCTATCTATATAACCACCTGCTTGCCTCCCTGCCTGCCTTCTTCTCTGTCTGCGTGTCTCCTTTTCTGCTTGTCTGTCTGCCTGTCTGTCTGCTTATCTCCTTATCTGCTTGTCTGTCTGCTTGTCTGTCTGCTTATCTCCTTTTCTGCTTGTCTGTCTGCCTGTCTGTCTGCTTATTTCCCTATCCGCATGTCTGTCTGCTTATTTCCCTATCTGTTTGTCTGTCTGCCTGTCTGTCTGCTTATCTCCTTTTCTGCTTGTCTGTCTGCCTGTCTGTCTGCTTATTTCCCTATCCGCATGTCTGTCTGCTTATCTCCTTATCTGCTTGTCTGTCTGCGTGTCTGCCTGCCTGTATGTGTTCTCTCTATTTGAATTTGACCAGAATTCGGCTACAATCAAAGCAGTAAACAAAGTCCACACACACATAAATGACGTCCAAGTGAGCTTTCCTCATAAATGAAAGTACACAAGTGGTGTTTGTGCCTCTATGCTCGCTTCATAAGCATTAATACACTGCCGCACTTAGAGTTTTCATTGACTAACGTATAGCTTGTTTCAAGAACATTGCATCCCGTGTCTGCGCCATTCATGGACAAACTCACAGGAGATGTCGCCAGCTAAGAGCTGACAAATGCTTTCTTTGAACTTATGAAGACTGACATCTTAAAGTGTCGACCACACAGAAAATCAAGATGAGATTATAATAAACTTTTTCTTTCAAACTGCTGGTATATTTTACTTTAAACACGGGACTTTCTGTAAATAAGGCGGATAGGCGACAGGAATCCGTTGAGACATTGCCTGATAAGTGCTCCTTGTTACAGTTTCCTCATATTCCAAGTCCGGCTTGCTGACGGAGCTACGAAGTAGTGCAGTGTGCACACCGTGAGCTGTGTGATTCATCCTGATGGTGTTTCTATATCCAGATTTTCACGATGAATGATGATATCGTATGACGAAGGACAGTTCAGATGCGTTCACTGTCGGTGCTATAATGCGCCTCATGTCTTTTGACGTGTGCTGTGTTTGCTACGATGGGGACTACAGCGACTGCCTTTCCTCGTTTGGATATTCGATGAGATGTTAATTAGGATGATTCCACTGGCACGGATGGTTGAGCAATTATGGATTTCCATTTGTTTGCTGCGATACCGGGGCCTTCGAATAATAATAACCATAACTTTAAATACGACACATCCTTATTTCAATATTGGCCTCGCCTAACTTCTGTTACGCGATATCGTTTGACCTTACAAGGACATTAAATGGGTGTTGATGCGTTGTTGTGCCTGGAGAGGACAGGTGGAAGTTGGGATGAAGAGGATGAGGAGACATGGAACGATCTTAAAAGAATGGCAAGAATCAGAACGATTAGGAAAGTGTTTGTTGAAGACATATGTCCCATTGGGAGTTGAAAGAGAGAAAAAGATGTGTTGTCCTGTCGTTTACAGTAAACTGTAATACTTTACGCCCTTCTGCCCAATACATCCGACTTCAGCGTATAATTTTTCAGTTGCCTTCCATCTTATATCCCAGTTGGTCAGACTGGCTAGTCTGATTCCAAGCAAGCGACGGAGAGCTATAGTATGATCTCGATCAGTTCGTGTTATATGATTCTAACGCAAGCAGTAACTATGGTTGGCTATTCTCTTCTAGTCCAGATCCTGCTGGCATCTTGGGCTATTTCTGTTCACCATTCAAGCATCGTCACATTCAAGCATCGTCACATTCAAGCATCGTCACATTCAAGCATCGTCACATTCAAGCATCGTCACATTCAAGCATCGTCACATTCAAGCATCGTCAGTGGAAAAGTTAGCGTCGACTTGGCGTCCCAACCTGATCTCTTGGCGTCCCAACCTGATCTCTTGGCGTCCCAACCTGATCTCTTGGCGTCCCAACCTGATCTCTTGGCGTCCCAACCTGATCCTCTCCACACAACGCAGATTAATAAGAGTTTCTGGATTACTGAGTCTGGGACGATGTTAAGCAAGAATGAGCACTGGCCTTCTCACATATAAAGTCTGAGAACTAGTATGGTGAAGTTTCACAGTTTCTCCTCCATACAATCCGTATTGACATGTATTTTCGATTATAATTCCCAAGGGTTCTTTAACTTGCGCAAGTGCATACGACCCCTGTTTACTGCCGTTATCCGAGATGGCTTTATATTAAATCTCACTACCCAAGATTGCAGCTCTATTCGCGGTTACGCAAAGTATATTTTATAGCATATTATATTTTAGAGTATAGTATATTTTATAGCAGAGTATATTTTAGAGTATAGCATATTTTATAGTATAGTATATTTTATAGCGTAGTATATTTAATAGTACAGTATATTTTATAGCATAGTTTATTTTATAGCATAGTATATTTTATAGCGTAGTATATTTTATAGCATAGTATATTTTATAGCATAGTATATTTTATAGTATAGTATATTTTATAGCATAGTATATTTTATAATTATTGTTTTAACAACAAAGAAAAAGACATCACCTCAGTGCAAATTAAAGACAAGTGGAACAATATTAAATTAGGTAAATGCATTTAAATATTTGGGAACTTTGTTAACCTCAGACGGAAGATGTACAAAAGAGGTGAGATACAGAATGGCTCAGGCAAAAGCGGCTTTCCAAAAAATGAGGAAGGTACTATGCAATCCATTTTTGACAATAGAAACAAGGAAAAGAGTTTTTAAATGTTACATAGAGCCAGTCTTAACATATGGATGCGAATCATGGACAATAGGACAACAGACAAGAAAATCACTGGAGTCTGTAGAAATGTGGTTTTATAGAAGAATCTTGAGAGTACCGTGGACAGCTAACAAGAGTAATGAAGATGTTCTAAGAGAGGTCAAAGCAAAAAGAGAGCTAATTTCCAATATTAGGAAGAAACAATCATCATTTTTTGGCCATGTAATGAGAAGAGAACAACTGGAATATATTGTAACAACTGGAAAAATTGAGGGACGATGAGATAGAGGGAAGCAAAGAGAAAAAATAACAGACAGCTTAAGAGAATGGCTTGGCAGAAGGTCAACAACAGAAATGATAAATGTCTGCTGAGATCGAAAGTTGTGGAGAGACATGATCACCTACGCCAGCAGGCCCGGTACTTGATGATGATGATATTTTATAGTATAATATATTTTATAGCATAGCATATTTTATAGTATAGTATATTTTAGAGTATAGTATAGTATATTTTATAGCATAGTATATTTTATAGTATAGTATATTTTATAGTATAATATATTTTATAAGTATATTTTACTATCTATCTATTGCCCTTTCGAGCCGAAGACGGCACATAGGGAAGAACCACAATATCAAAAACAGAAACCTTGCGTGCCAAAAATGGCACATATTGCAGAAATGACTGCTTCTAAAATCTATGGTTCTGTTTCCATAACAATGCTTTTTAAAATGGCAGCTTGTCAAGCCATCGATCAACCTCCTTAGTCGCCTCTTACGATATGCCTGGAAGGTCACAGTGTCACTATTCTTTACATCCCACATAATGAAGCCCCGGTAAATCACGGGATATAGTATATTTTATAGTATAGTATATTTTATAGTATTGTATATTTTATAGTAAAGTATATTTTATAGTATAGTATATTTTATAGTAAAGTATATTTTATAGTAAAGTATATTTTATAATAAAGTATATTTTAAACAAACTGCGCTTATCTTCACTACCCAAGAGATGCGTGGAAGGTATAGTCACAAACAACCACTGATTTATTTTTGTCTATTTTTCAACAGTAGTCTCAAGTAGTCGGATTTGACCACGGGTCCTTCCTGCCCAGAAGCCGAACTTCAGCTTCTAGACTACCCAGTTCCGGAAAGGAAAGGGGGGGGGGGATATAAAATGTGGCCCCTCCTCGAACAAAATTGTCAGCAAAACCCAACATACACACTATAGACCGGTCTAGGAAGAGTGTATTTGTCGGCCTGGATTATTCTCGAATTTTCTTGAGGAAAATATGGAGCATCTATGGATTCGTCCGAGAGCCGCGATAGCTCAGTGGTTGGTGAACTGAACTATAAAGGGCAAGAGATCGAGTTCGATCCTGATTGATGGTTTCCAGGTTCACACAGCCTTTAATGGGTACTTGATTTTTTTCTAGGAAAGTAAAGCAGCACGGGCGTAATACCGACCAAATTAACCCAAAAATCATGTGCCGAAGGTCTAAAAATTATTGTCACTAACACCATATTCCCTATACGTCACTTGGCGGGACGGGGATATTCACTTTTATTTTTAATGAATTTGTATGGTGTGCGGTAATGGTGTTGCTCCTAACGACAACAGCAGATTTTATTTCTGCACATTTTTATTGCCCAAATGCATTGGATCTTTTAAAGAGAGAGAGAGAGAGAGAGAGAGAGAGAGAGAGAGAGAGAGCAAAAAATAAAATAAATTGAACACGTGACTTTTTTTTAAAAAATCAATGCTACACCGCGAGATGATAATGTCTCATGTTTACTAATTGACAAGATCAATTTTACAAACAGTTAAACAAATGGACATGTTGATTTGAATCAACATTCGCATCCACAAACGAAACATTGATAGGCAAAGTTAGATGTGAAAGCGTGAACGATAAACACGACTCCATCAGCTATTTGATGATGAAAACCACAACAAGCGCTGACCACATCGATACAGCCGAGAAAACTCGAACTGACGAACTTAAAGGGCCTCAAGGCGTGCTCGTGTTTTGGAGCCCACGAATGGCTTCTAACAACGACGTCACTCGCATGCGTGAGCGGAAATGGGCGCTTGCCTGGGTCTTCTCTCGGTTAATTTCATTCTTCGAGTAGCGTCCATCGCGGTAATTGCTCGTGAAGGTTGAGGACGGAAGAAGAGTATAAGACGAGCGTTCTCTCCAACGGAGAGAGGGCTGGAATAAGATGGTGCCGGTCGAAGAAGGAGGATAAGAAGAAGGAGAAGAAGAAGGAGAAGAGGAAGGAGAAGAAGAAAGAGAAGAAGAAAGAGAAGTAGAAAGAGAGGAAGAAGGAGAAGAGGAAGAAGAAGAAGAAAGATAAGAGGAAGGAGAAGAAAAAAGAGAAGAAGAAAGAGAAAAAGAAAGAGAGGAAGAAGGAGAAGAGGAAGGAGAAGAAGAAAGAGAAGAAGAAAGAGAAGTAGAAAGAGAGGAAGAAGGAGAAGAGAAAAGAAGAAGAAGAAAGAGAAGAGGAAGGAGAAGAAGAAAGAGAAGAGGAAGGAGAAGAAGAAAGAGAAGAGGAAGGAGAAGAAGAAAGAGAAGAGGAAGGAGAAGAAGAAGGAGAAGAAGAAAGAGAGGAAGGAGAAGAAGAAGGAGAAGAAGAAGGAGAAGAAGAAGGATAAGAAGAATGATAAGAAGAAGGATAAGCAGAAGGAAAAGAAGAAGGAGTAGAAGAAAGAGAAGAAGAAGGATAAGAAGAAGGAAAAGAAGAAGGAAAAGAAGAAGGAAAAGAAGAAGGAAAAGAAGAAGGAGTAGAAGAAAGAGAAGAAGAAGGAGAAGAAGAAAGAGAGGAAGAAGGAGAAGAGGAAGAAGAAGAAGAAAGAGAGGAAGAAGGAGAAGAGGAAGAAGAAGAAGAAAGAGAAGAGGAAGGAGAAGAAGAAAGAGAAGAAGAAGGAGAAGAAGAAAGAGAAGAGGAAGGAGAAGAAGAAGGATAAGAAGAAGGAGAAGAAGAAGGAGAAGAAGAAGGATAAGAAGAATGATAAGAAGAAGGATAAGAAGAAGGAGTAGAAGAAAGAGAAGAAGAAGGAGTAGAAGAAGGCTAAGAAGAAGGAGAAGAAGAAGGCTAAGAAGAAGGCTAAGAAGAAGGAGAAGAAGAAGGCTAAGAAGAAGGCTAAGAAGAAGGCTAAGAAGAAGGAGAAGAAGAAGGAGTAGAAGAAGGAGAAGAAGAAGGCTAACAAGAAGGCTAAGAAGAAGGCTAAGAAGAAGGAGAAGAAGAAGGCTAAGAAGAAGGCTAAGAAGAAGGCTAAGAAGAAGGCTAAGAAGAAGGCTAAGAAGAAGGAGAAGAAGAAGGCTAAGAAGAAGGCTAAGAAGAAGGAGAAGAAGAAGGCTAAGAAGAAGGAGTAGAAGAAGGCTAAGAAGAAGGAGTAGAAGAAGGCTAAGAAGAAGGAGAAGAAGAAGGCTAAGAAGAAGGAGAAGAAGAAGGCTAAGAAGAAGGAGAAGAAGAAGGCTAAGAAGAAGGAGAAAAAGAAGGCTAAGAAGAAGGCTAAGAAGAAGGAGAAGAAGAAGGCTAAGAAGAAGGCTAAGAAGAAGGAGAAGAAGAAGGAGAAGAAGAAGGCTAAGAAGAAGGCTAAGAAGAAGGCTAAGAAGAAGGAGAAGAAGAAGGCTAAGAAGAAGGCTAAGAAGAAGGAGAAGAAGAAGGCTAAGAAGAAGGCTAAGAAGAAGGCTAAGAAGAAGGAGAAGAAGAAGGCTAAGAAGAAGGCTAAGAAGAAGGCTAAGAAGAAGGAGAAGAAGAAGGCTAAGAAGAAGGCTAAGAAGAAGGCTAAGAAGAAGGAGAAGAAGAAGGCTAAGAGGAAGGAGAAGAAGAAGGCTAAGAAGAAGGAGAAGAAGAAGGCTAAGAAGAAGGCTAAGAAGAAGGCTAAGAAGAAGGAGAAGAAGAAGGAGTAGAAGAAGGAGAAGAAGAAGGCTAAGAAGAAGGCTAAGAAGAAGGCTAAGAAGAAGGAGTAGAAGAAGGAGAAGAAGAAGGCTAAGAAGAAGGAGAAGAGGAAGGCTAAGAAGAAGGCTAAGAAGAAGGCTAAGAAGAAGGAGAAGAAGAAGGAGTAGAAGAAGGAGAAGAAGAAGGCTAAGAAGAAGGAGAAGAAGAAGGAGAAGAAGAAGGAGAAGAAGAAGGAGAAGAAGAAGGAGAAGAAGAAGGAGAAGAAGAAGGAGAAGAAGAAGGAGAAGAAGAAGGAGAAGAAGAAGGAGAAGAAGAAGGCTAAGAAGAAGGAGAAGAAGAAGGCTAAGAAGAAGGAGAAGAAGAAGGAGAAGAAGAAGGCTAAGAAGAAGGAGTAGAAGAAGGAGAAGAAGAAGGCTAAGAAGAAGGAGTAGAAGAAGGAGAAGAAGAAGGCTAAGAAGAAGGAGAAGAAGAAGGAGAAGAAGAAGGAGAAGAAGAAGGAGAAGAAGAAGGAGAAGAAGAAGGAGAAGAAGAAGGAGAAGAAGAAGGCTAAGAAGAAGGAGAAGAAGAAGGCTAAGAAGAAGGAGAAGAAGAAGGCTAAGAAGAAGGAGAAGAAGAAGGCTAAGAGGAAGGAGAAGAAGAAGGCTAAGAAGAAGGAGAAGAAGAAGGCTAAGAAGAAGGCTAAGAAGAAGGCTAAGAAGAAGGAGAAGAAGAAGGAGTAGAAGGAGAAGAAGAAGGAGAAGAAGAAGGCTAAGAAGAAGGCTAAGAAGAAGGCTAAGAAGAAGGCTAAGATGAATGAGAAGAAGAAGGAGTAGAAGAAGGAGAAGGTGGAGAGATATTTCCAACTGCTGGTCCAAATACAGAATAACCTCATCATGCCAATCATGGAATACACTATGCACATAGGTTCTCGGCCCCTTATAGTTCAGTTTGTTTCTATCTTCTCTATTTGTGTTGCACGCGCTTTCGTAACCTCTTTTTATCTCCTTTCTAAATTTAATTCCTAAATGCTAGACCGGTTATTGTTAGATTGAATCACCGTTGACACGCTATTTCTAACTACTTCTCTCTTATTTACTTTATTATTCTTGTTGGTGTTTTTGTTTTTGTCAAACTGACGACAGTCCTTGTTTCTCGCCGTCTAGCAGCGCTTCTGTAAAATGTGTAGGAGCCTCATGCTTGTTCTTTTTCATTTCCCTTGAATCAACTTCAACGTCTTTCTGCTCCGAATGAAAAAAAAATCTAACATTAAAGTTGAGAATGTACTCGGTATTTGTGTGACAGCGAGAAAGAGAGAGAGATAGAGGGAGAGAGAGAGAGAGAATGAGAGAGAATGAGAGAGAGAGAGATAGAGGGAGAGAGAGAGAGAATGAGAGAGAGAGAGATAGAGGGAGAGAGAGAGATAGAGGGAGAGAGAGAGATAGAGGGAGAGAGAGAGAGAATGAGAGAGAATGAGAGAGAGAGAGATAGAGGGAGAGAGAGAGATAGAGGGAGAGAGAGAGATAGAGGGAGAGAGAGAGAGAGAGAGAATGAGAGAGAGAGAGATAGAGGGAGAGAGAGAGAATGAGAGAGAGAGAGAATGAGAGAGAGATAGAGGGAGAGAGAGGGAGAGAGAGAGAGAAAGATAGAGGGGGAGAGAGAGAAAGAGAATGAGAGAGAGAGAGATAGAGGGAGAGAGAGAGAGAGATAGAGGGAGAGAGAGAGAGAGAGAATGAGAGAGAAAGGAAATAATTCATAAAGAGAACAATCGTGCAAAAAAAAAGTTGAAGAAAGAGATAACGAAATGAGGAAAAGAAAAGTAAAGGCAGAGAAAGATCATAAAAGATAGATACATGGATGAAAATGAAAGAAGGAAAGAGAGAAGGGAACAAAGAAAGATAGCAAGCAAGAAAGAAAGAAATGATATAAGGACTCTGTAGTCCAGACCCACAGGTCAAACTGCCCCAAATATTATACAGCTTGTATTTGATGACTTGAACATAGGCTCCCACGCAACTGGGTCATGGCGTCAGTACTAAATGAATGTTAAAGATCTGTAGGTGGATTCTCCTGAAAGGACGGAAGCTACGTCATGGGGGTAGCACCAGTATAAAATTCATGCACAAATATTGGTGGCGAGGGGGGGGGGGGGGCGAACACGTGCTCAACCCACCTATCAAAAACATACCTGGTTCGAATGCAAGCGGAACAAGTTGCAGACTCCTTCCTTCCCCTCAATCCTGTTGTGGGCTCAAACGTCGTAAAACGCCTGAACAGAAATTAGTTAACGACTCATAGCTGACCGTATCTGAAAGAAACGAGAAGAAGTGGAAATGAGAGTGAGAGATGGGAAAGGAAAATAATATCAAAGAATAGATAGGGATCGACCATGCAGAGTACCAAAGAATGAATGAAGATAGAGGAAAATGGAGAGGGTTGACGAAGTCTGTCTGTGGTGCCCTAACCACTTCTACGGTTATGGGGTGACTAAGAAGATCAGGGCTAGTACAACATATATCATCTATATGCTACTTCACTTACCCAAAGAAGCCAACAATAAAAAGGAACCGTGAAGGGAAGGTAAAAGGTACTCTGATTAGAAATCGAACAATTTGGAGGGTGTCCGGTTAGCGCAATCGATAGGCGGTTGGCTTACCACGGCAACAGCCGGGGTTCGTACCCTGGCGAGGACACCTGGGTTTTACTAATTCCCTAAAAATTAGTACCTCTGAAGTCGGAGTAAATCTGCCTGCATGGCGAGGGCATCCTGTAATGGGATAAAACAGACTTTACACGCAAAATTCAGTCCCACAAAATTGAGTGGGTGGGACTTCGTCAGAGGTCAAAAGCTGACGAAAGCGAACGAACGAACAATTTGGACAGATATCGCAGCTTGCTGTAAATCAAAGAACAGCGCAATTTCCGCCCATTTAGCGTCTTTTTCAAGAGTGAGTGAGTGAATACTTGGTTACAACTGGCAAAATAAAATGAAAGAGAGATCGCGAACGACAAAGAGAGAAACTAATGGATAGCTTGGTGTCATGGAGGGAGCCGCGATAGCTCAGTGGTTAGTGAACTGGACTATAAAGGTCAAGGGGTAGGGTTCGATCCCAACCGACGGCTTCCGGGTTCACCCAGCCTTAAATGGATGCCGGATATTTTTCTGGGAAAGTAAAGCAGCACGGGCGTAATACTGACCACATTACCCCAAAAGTCATGTGCTGAAGGTCTGTAAAATATAGGGTCACTAACACTATATTTCCCTATACGCCACTTGGCGTGACCACTTGGTACTTTACTTTACTTTTGGTATCATGGCATGGAAAACGGTCAACAACAGAACTGATACGATGCACTGTAGATAGAAGATTGTGGAAGGACATGATCGCCTACACCAACCGGTATGGCACATGATGATGATGATGATGCATGATTAAGAAGAGGAGTCGTTTCACGAAATAGCAGCAGAAGAAGAAGAGGATGCAACCACAATTTGTAGACAAAGTAAAGGTCAGTCGTCTATGATACTGTGGAAAGAAAGATAAGGCGAAGAACAGAGAGTAATTTGTGCCCCTATTGCTGACACGATATTACGGTCGGGGATTTCAATGAGAAGAGCATTACTTCTATCTGGCGGAGAACATGGATATTACCCGTGAAAGACCTTCCGATTGCATGATATATAGCGGATCGAGAAGACTGTGGCCTGTCAAAGCTGACCCCGTCGATGAGAGGTCTGATTCAGCCCTCGAGTCAGAAGCCCGGTCGATAACCGTAATTGGCAAGAGGTGCCGGGGAGAATGAGGGAAGCCACGCACGCACGGCACGACTCGAGATGGAGACCAGCTTCCCTCCCGTGGTGAAGATTGTGTGGAGCCGCCGTATTCGCCCCGGTTGGTTTCCCTCGCTGACTGTAGATTATGTTTAGCCAGAGCTCCCGTTCGGAGATTGGAAGACCTCTCCAATAATGCCAGTCTTTAGACGCGCCGGAGGGAACGATCAGGCCGTTCATCTTCTACTGGAGCGGGCCCAGACAGCTAGAGTATACCCTTCATTTTAACTCGTGAAACCCGGACCGTTGACCGAGCGTAAACTAAGAAAGAAGTCGAAGGCCGGGGTATTAAACAATGAGGGGTACTTGGGGGAGGGGGGGGGATGAAAAGGGTCGGTCTATTGGGAAGCGAGAAATTTGGTAGCGGCGATGCAAATCAAGTGTTCGCTTACGGGAAGGCCAGTGCTTCGGCGATAAAGAACTGTCACTCTAAGATTGGTTGGTTAGTGTTGAGGACGACAAAGATAATGGGTTGCATGTAGCTTGGACCGCTTCCAAAAACCGTGGGCTTGGCCCTCTTTGGTCATTCTTGTGAAAGCGCGGATACGAGTGGCTGAGTTGTGTGTCATCCTCTACGTGGCTTATTATTGTAACGCTGGTCGCGCCACCTGGGACAGGGTGGTGACATTAATCAGGGGCACCTTCTTTTAAGTTGACGCATCAGAAAAATAAAATACGTGGAGCTGCTGTAAGCAGAACCTAAGCGATGTGGAGTTGTAGTAAATAGGGCCTCGCAGGAATGGAGATGTAGTAAAGAGGGCTAACAAGGTGTGGAGTTGTAGTAAATAGGGCTAACAAGTTGTGGAGTTGTAGTAAATAGGGCCACGCAGAAGTGGTGATGTAGTAAAGAGGGCTAACAAGGTGTGCAGTTGTAGTAAAGGAGGCCAAGCAGGAGTAGAGTTGTAGCAAGTAGGGCTATAAAGGTGTGGAGTTGTAGTAAAGCAGGCCACGCAGGAGTAGAGTTGTAGTAAAGAGGGCTAAAAAGGTGTGGAGTTGTAGTAAAGAGGGCTAACAAGGTGTGGAGTTGTAGTAAAGAGGGCTAACAAGGTGTGGAGTTGTAGTAAAGAGGGCTAACAAGGTGTGGAGTTGTAGTAAAGAGGGCTAACAAGGTGTGGAGTTGTAGTAAAGAGGGCTAACAAGGTGTGGAGTTGTAGTAAAGAGGGCTAACAAGGTGTGGAGTTGTAGTAAAGAGGGCTAACAAGTTGTGCAGATGTAGTAAAGAGGGCTAACAAGGTGTAGAGTTGTAGTAAAGGAGAACAAGCAGGAGTGGAGTTGTAGTAAATAGGGCTAACAAGTTGTGCAGATGTAGTAAAGAGGGCTAACAAGGTGTAGAGTTGTAGTAAAGGAGAACAAGCAGGAGTGGAGTTGTAGTAAAGAGGGCTAACAAGTTGTGCAGATGTAGTAAAGAGGGCTAACAAGGTGTGGAGTTGTAGTAAAGAGGGCTAACAAGTTGTGCAGATGTAGTAAAGAGGGCTAACAAGGTGTAGAGTTGTAGTAAAGGAGAACAAGCAGGAGTGGAGTTGTAGTAAATAGGGCTAACAAGTTGTGGAGATGTAGTAAAGAGGGCCAACAAGGTGTAGAGTTGTAGTAAAGAGGGCCAACGCGATTTTGAGGGTTTCATTTATAAAACTTGTGTCTTTCATGTTTGGTTACTTTTTAAAATGTGTCTCTTATTTTTGTACATTTTTATATAGTCTTGCAGCTGTTAATTTTAATATGTGTCTTCCAGTTGTGGTTAACTTTTCAAATGTGTCCTTCCATTTATCATTTCTTAACCTCTTGACCCGTCCCTTTGGTGGCAGTTGGTTTGCTGTTATCCGTTGGTGGTGCGCACTCCCTGACCAGACACTTGTCCAACATGCGGGTGCTCGTCAATTTCTGGTAGTCAGCACGAGACTGCTCTTTGTCAGGTCCGACTATTTTCACGCCCGCGTTGACCATTACCGGCGTCTTCTTTAATCAAATTGCTGCCGTGGCAGAATAATATATAAGGACGTTTCCGGGAGTAACACTTGCAGGGGTGAAGGTCAAGACAAGATTTCGCTGCAGTTAGATAAGGAAGGGGCGACAGAGATGTATTAGACAAGGATGTATTAGAAAGAGATGTATTAGACAGAGATGTATTGGACAGAGATGTATTAGACAGAGATGTATTAGACAATTATGTATTAGACAGAGATGTATTAGACAGAGATGTATTAGACAAGGATGTATTAGACAATGATGTATTAGACACGGATGTATTAGACAGGGATGTATTAGACAAGGATGTATTAGACAGCGATGTATTAGACAGGGATGTATTAGACAGGGATGTATTAGACAGGGAAGTATTAGACAAGGATGTATTAGACAGGGATGTATTAGACAAGGATGTATTAGACAGGGATGTATTAGGCAAGGATGTATTAGACAAGGATGTATTAGACAAGGATGTATTAGACAGGGATGTATTAGGCAAGGATGTATTAGACAAGGATGTATTAGACAAGGATGTGTTAGACAGAGATGTATTAGACAAGAATGTATTAGGCAGGGATGTATTAGACAGGGATGTATTATTCAAGGATATATTAGACAGGGATGTATTAGACACAGATGTATTAGACAAGGATGTGTTAGACAAAGATGTATTACACAAGGATGTATTAGACAGAGATGTATTAGACAAGGATGTATTAGACAAAGATGTTTAACACAAGGATGTATTAGACAGAGATGTATTAGGCAAGGATGTATTAGACAAGGATGTATTAGACAAAGATGTATTACACAAGGATGTATTAGACAGAGATGTATTAGACAAGGATGTATTAGACAAAGATTTATTACACAAGGATGTATTAGACAAGGATGTATTAGACAAAGATGTATTAGACAAGGATGTATTAGACAAGGATGTATTAGACAGGGATGTATTAGACAAGGATGTATTAGACAAAGATGTATTAGACAGAGATGTATTAGACAAGGATGTGTTAGACAAAGATGTATTAAACAGAGATGCTTTTAGGCAAGGATTTTTTTTGTCACCACTCCTTTCTTTTGTGGTTATGGTCAGCATCATGTGAGTGGTTTGTTAACGACATACCAAGAGGAATTATTTGGGGTCTCACCGAATGTCTTGAAGACACTGACTTGGTAGATGTGTTGGATTACTTGCCCACGGTCACCAAGACATACAAGCGAAAAAGGGTGTCCGGTTAGCGCAATCGATAGGCGGTTGGCTTACCACGGCAACAGCCGGGGTTCGTACCCTGGCGAGGACACCTGGGTTTTACTAATTCCTAAAAATTAGTACCTCTGAAGTCGGAGTAAATCTGCCTACATGGCGAGGGGCATCCTGTAATGGGATAAAACAGACTTTACACGCAAAATTCAGTCCCACAAAATTGAGTGGGTGGGACTTCGTCAGAGGTCAAAGCTGACGAAAGCGAACGAACGAACGATACAAGCGAAAACAGATAGAGAAGATCAGTCTGTTGACACAGTAGCGCTGTCAATAAATGCAGAGAAAACCACAATTATGAGGACAAATGCCAAAAGTACAAGAAAAGCTACATTCAGGGGAGTGGAACTTGAAGAAGTGGACCACTATATATCATATAATATAAAGAGATGGGAGTTAAGATGGGCACAGCCAGAAACGAGAAACTTAGTGGGTGTGTAAGAAGACTAATCAACCAACACAGAACTGGAGTCGTCAGTCGCTGGACACTGTGAGATTTTCTGATGAGGGGACCTGAGCACCTATGAACATTTTCGGAGTGCAATGATGATGACCCGCAAATAACTCAATGTCATATATGCTATAGTTAATCAAACAGCGATGTTGAAAAAAAAAACGATATCTACTAGAATAGGCCTGTTAGCCCAATCATTCAATAGAAGAAACATTTGGCGTTCAACACTCACGTCTCAACACCAAACTTAGAATTGACAAGTCAAATGTGCGATCCATACTCCTATATACAGGAGGAACGTAGTGGACAAACCATAAAATTGAAAGTCGGCTAGGAGGATTTGAAGGTCGACGTCTTAAGAAGATTCTAAACATCCGTTAGGATTAATACATTAGGAACAAAGAAGTCGCTAGGTCAGGCATTAAGGAAATTAATCAGGAAGTGAGAAGTAGACGTTGAAAATGGCAAGGCCACGTTCTACGAATGGAAAGAACCAGGCATCCGTACCAAGCATAAACATGGACACCACCTGGCAAACGAAGAAAAGGCAGACCATTGAGGACATGACGGCGAAACAAACACGATCAAATGATAGAGGGAGACCATTGGGGACATAGCGATGAACCATACATAATGATTAAGAGGATGAAGAACAAAATATGGGTGGGCCGACAGAATACAAAAAGCATCCACTTTCAGCCTTTCATGTAAGTCATTAGTTTCTTCTCCTTCTTTTTCTACTTCTTCTTCTACTTCTACTGCTTCTTCTTTTACCTTCTTTTCTTACCTTTTCTTCTTCTTCTTCTCTTACTTCTTCTTCTTCATCCTCTACTGCTCTTCTGCTTTATCTTTTCTTCTTCTTCTTCTTCTCCTCCTCCTACTTCTTCTCCTTCTTCTCCTTCTTCTACTTCTTCTTCTACTTCTTCTACTTCTTCTTCTACTTCTTCTACTTCTTCTTCTTCTACTTCTCCTTCTTCTACTTCTTCTACTTCTTCTTCTACTTCTTCTACTTCTTCTTCTTCTACTTCTTCTCCTTCTACTTCTTCTTCTTCTACTTCTTCTTCTTCTCCTTCTCCTTCTTCTCCTTCTCCTTCTTCTCCTTCTACTTCTTCTTCTTCTACTTCTCCTTTTTTCTACTTCTTCTTCTTCTCCTTCTACTTCTTCTTCTTCTACTTCTTCTTCTCCTACTTCTTCTTTTTTTCTACTTCTTCTTCTTCTCCTCCTTCTCCTTCTTCTTCTTCTTCTCCTACTTCTTCTTCTTTTCCTTCTTCTCCTCCTCCTTCTTCTTCTTCTTCTTCTTCTTCTTCTTCTCCTTCTTCTCCTCCTCCTCCTTCTTCTACTTCTTCTTCTCCTTCTCTGCCTCATGTTCCTTTCAGGGCCGAGTTGAGATATAATTTGCGGTCTTTTGCTCATTGAATGGCCGCTGCTACTGTTATGTTTTCTTGTGTTTCTAGTGTTCCAACAATCAATCTTTTTCTAGGTCGACCCTTCACTCTGATCTCAACGCTTATTAAAGGTTCGTTTTGTTCTATTCTAGTCATTCTGTCTTATCACGTGGCCAAACCATTTTTGTTGTTGTTTCTTTATGTATTCTATGGCGATAATTATTTACAATTTTTAAAAACCACGTCATGGGATTGAAAAAAGGGTGGAGGGGTGGGGGTGGAACTGTTTGATTTCGAGGTAAGACACCAGTCTGGAGGCAGATAGGTTGTGAGTTCACATCTCAATTGCGTCATTTGGAATTTTTATTTGGAATTTCTTTGAGCGGTAACAACTTCTGGTCTCAGCAGCTAGGCCCAGATTGAAACGTCAATTACCCATCGACGAAAAAAATATGAGTACCTCCAAAGACGAAGTTATCTGCCTGTTTGGCGAGGAACTCCTGTGCACGCGGCTGCCGTGGTTGTTGTTATTGTTGACGGAATGCCACGAGTTGATGTGGGCAGGTTGTCCTTTGACTCATAAGATGTGCCGGGTCGTAATGGCTTTCGTGACATTCCCGGCTCTTACTGAAGAGGATGGAGTTCGTCTATCCCAGGCTATGCTGGGAAACTACTATCCCAGCCCAGAGGTACTGCAATATTGGGTCCTCTATATCAGTAACAGCCACCACTACAGGGAACATGGCGATCCTAACTTGTTAGCCAGTCTGTTTTGACGCAGACTGTTACCAGGGGAGACCACGAGGAGGTAGAACTGCTAGGTATTGGTCAGCTGATGGTGCGCCGATCCTGCTATTGCGACCGCAGGTCGCAGACGCTTCTGCTGGAAAAACGGATTAAAACGCAAAATTCAGTTCATGGTCTCCAGGGACTTCGTCAGAGGTAATAGCAGGCGAAATGCAAAAAAAGGAAGGCCGTTAGTGGTGAGGAAACCGGTATACATCCACCGAAAGTACAGCCGGTGTGTGCAGCGGTATATTATATACGTGGCTGCACATTTTTCCTGGTGCATCTGCACATTTTTTTTCGGTGAAGTCCTTGTGGGTGTCAGCTGACCCCGGAAGTTTTGTTCCGGCAGTGACCCGTGACCTGTCGACTCATCGTGTGGCGCTATCTCACGCTGACCAGGTGACCCGTGACTCGCGGGCGTCATCTCAGGTAGCGCGGGCGTTAACGCAGGTAGCACTGCGGCGTCTCGTGATATAAACACGGATGGCCAGAGGAGACTTTTAAAGCTGTTAATATTTTTATGTTGTATCAATGATATCTATTGTCCTTTCGAGCCGAAGACGGCACATAGGGCAGAACCACAATCTCAAAAACAGAAACCTTGCGTGCCAAAATGGCACATATTGCAAAAATCACTGCTTCTAAAATGTATGGTCCTGTTTTCATAACAATACTTTTTACAATGACAGCTTGTCAAGCCATCGATCAACCTCCTTAGTCGCCTCTTACAACATGCCTGGAAGGTCACAGTGTCACTATTCTTTACTGCCCTCATAATGAGACCCCGGTAACACACGGGCAATGATATATATCAATGATATACCAACTCTCGAAATAATTAATAAAAGTTAATGTTAAAGATACATATTTTTTTATGTTACACTTAAAGGAAATGGGGAAATTTAATGGAATATATATTAAATGTTGTAGTGATGATATTCCAACTCTCGCAAGACTACAAACAATTCGCGCGTTACCTGACCAAAGTCGATTTCCGGCTGGTTCATATCCGGCTGACTCATGAGACTTGATACGCGTGATCACATCGCAAGTCACCGATGGATACTTTAAGATTATCATGCGAGTTGATGACGAGACCTGACCAATATTGCAGGTAGTTGACCTAAGGTATTTCTATATTGCGCGCGCATCAAACCGTAAGTAGAGAAAGTTTTTTCATTACTGTAGTATATTGATAAAGGCTTATCGAAATCCTTTACAGTCCTTTGCAATCTTTTGTTGGTAATATATATATATATATATATATATATATATATATATATATATATATATATATATATATATATATATATGTATATATATATATATTTATATTGTGGGAGTGGAATAGTTGTGATATAGAATATATATATTTAATTTAATTTAATTTTTTTTATTGTTGCTGTACACGTGCTTTGTTCAAACAACAAATTTTCTGTTTCCTTCGCTGAAAGATATGCTATTATTGTAGTATATTGATAATGCCGTTTCTCAATTTTTTTACAATCCTTTGTAGTTAATATATGTATATATTCTTAATGTTGTGGGAGTGTAATAAAGTGGTTTTTTTTAATGTATAAGTGTAAATACACACCAACATGAGGTCTCATTACCATGTACTCTCGCTCTCTCTCTTTCACATTCAAGTTAAAACAAGACAAATAAAACACACACTTTCTATATAAATTCACATTAAAGATTTTTATTAATATATAAAAGAGTAGATATTTTATAAATGTGTGATACTGAGCACACACACACACAAACAACATTGACATGTATATAAATTACACATAAAGACAGTAAGGTGCTCGGAATCCCTGCTCTGGTTGGTATCTATTTACATGCCTCCACAACTTCCGTTAAAACCGCAGTAGAGGAGAAAGTCTAGGGGATAATATTCAAAACATTAGTATTGCTCTTTTAACTATGCAACAAATAGAAAACGAGAATACATATTTCAAAATCAATATATATATATATATATATATATATATATATATATATATATATATATATACAGTAAAGTCTCGATTATCCGGAATGCTCGGGGAAGAACCCATTCTGGATAATTGAATTTTTCTGGATAATCGAGAGTAAGAAAACCAAACTCAAAATTTATGAAAAAACATGATTGAAAAATTGCAATGCTCAGAAATATTTAAATTCGTGTGACATTCACTACCTTTCTCTATCAACATGGGTCCTGATATTGGCATTCCTTTTCTTCTTCTTTCTAAAAACCACACATAAAGGACGTCGTCGAGTTTTTCAAATTTTGGCCGTTTCATACTTCGTCTCTGGTGTATATTGTTGCTGCTTTCAGACTCCGACGCAAACTTAAACAACTCATCTTTTTGATTTCGTATGTCATATAATGTTGAAGAGGCTATGCCAAATTCAGTCATCAAAACGTTGCGATTAACGCCTTTTTCAAGTCTACTAGCGATTTCAATCTTCTGGTTCAGTGTCAATACAGTTCGCTTGCGTTTACCTTTGCGGGAAATTGAGGTGTGGTTTGCACTCGCAGAGGCCATTATTTAACACAAAAATGTATTCCGTTAAAAAGTATGCACACATGCGTTTATAGCATATCATGTATAATTTATACTGATGGAACGAATTTCAGCTTGCACAAATGTCTGAGACAAACTAACGTCAAACTCTGTATCTTACTCTTTTTGAATTTCCAGTCGGTAATTTTTGAACCCCTCCCCCTTTCTTCTCACCATCTCTATGTCACTGCACGCCGGCTGCTCAACCTTTGATTTATAATCATCAAAGTTATGGGCTCTTCAATTTTCACAAACAATACGTCTGCTTCTAATGTTCGGTCAGACTGTCAAACGCCATATTTTTGACAAATTCATGACCAACTTTAGATCTAAAGCAGGCTATGAGAAAATTAAGCAAATTTGTAAAATCATGTAGATAAGTGTTTTTGGCACGACTAAGATTTCCCGACAAAAACATTTAGTCGGGGGAAAAAGTGAAGATATAGACTGTCTGTCGCTTTTACTTGGAATATTTGGAGACACAATGTCTGGATTGAATAAAATATGTTCGCTCCTATTTGAAGTATATTACTGTAAATACACTATTGTAAACGCAATATTGTGTAATGATAGAGCCTGTAGAAGTAAGCGCAGCGCACAAACCGTGTTGTAGCGTTTTCGATTTCCGGATAAAGGCATTTAATTTAACTGAACAAAACATGATTCAAGCTTTCTCCCTATAATAATTAAAAAAAAAAAAAAGTCCGTTAAATTGAGAATTCCGGATTATTGAGTACCGCATAATCGAGACTTTACTGTATATATATATATATATATATATATATATATATATATATATATATATATATATATATATATATATATATATATATATATATATATATATGAAAATTAATATATGATAGAGTTAAATGGATAAAGGAAAGGTGGTTACGTTATCGGAATGAACCTGTCGCTTGATGTAGAAATAGGAAAGTGAGTTCCGGTGTTGCTTGTATGTGTTTACTGTGCCCTTATGTGGTTTCAACCCCACATTTGTTTCACCCCCGGCTTGTTTTTTGTTTAGTACCTCTGTGGAAGTATCCTATCTAACTTATTGTGGTGTTTATTAAGACCCTTGGTTCTAACTTTTGTGTAATCCCCAAAGCAGTAATAGGTTTTACTACATAAGGATATCATCCCATCACCGAATATTCCAATTTGAATAGACGAGGAGTCCGTTTGTCGTATAACTGTCTCGCCTTACACTTGGAACAATCATACTTTACTCTGCCCCTGTGGTGAATGAAATATGCCCGATGGTCCTCACAAGTCTCTGAAGGGAACCATTTGTCGTACTGTGAGAAAAACTCGCCCACCTTGTCGGATTTAACGACCCCTTCCAAGGATGTCTCGCTGAGCGCCAAGTACAGATTATCCGTGTCCATTTCGAAAGTCAGACCTATTTACTAATCTATCCTGGAAGTCATAGTAAAACTCCAATATCCTCAATTTGCGTACTGGTTGGGGAGGGTGATCATGACCCGCAGGTGCAAAGACGTGTTGAAAAGATCTAAATACTCCTCGCTGTTTCCATAAATGAAAAACTCAATGGGTGGGCCATGCGATAAGGCCGCGATCGGGCGAATTTCAATAAATTGACCAGAGTCTAGATATTTCTGTGTGGGTGGAAAGCTAAATAAATCCAAACCAGAGTGAAGACATTCACACGAATTGGGGTGAATGAGAGACATTATTAATCAAAATATCCTTTGCCACCGACACCCTCGTACTTCGTCTTCTTGTTGTGCGCCGAATGAAGGGGAACTGTCTAGCTGTCGGTTTTATCCTCTTCGTAACGGGTTCTCAGGGTGATGGTTTTATAGACCCACACGGACTTTTTGTTGTGATTGTATCTTAATGTTATTGTTCACAGCACATCACATTTATTTTTAGTTGATTACAACAGGTAAGTCATGACAGACTTTTTCTCTCTCATTATATAATCATAATCAGTTTGTTGATCTCTAGGCAAATGATCGTCTAGTGGTTGATGTACTTATTTTATTTAATGTTAATTAATTCGGGGCACTCAAGAGACTATCGTCGGTGACTAACTGGCTTCACTTTCTAATGTTAACTTTCTAACTGTCCTGACTGTACTAACTGTTTAATTCTCCTTCCTGAATAACTAGCTCAAACTGTTGACTTTTTTACTCCTGACTAATTCATCTCTGACTGTAACTGTCTTAAAACTATTGTGTTGAAGTTTAAATACTCCAACAACAACTCCACGTCTGAAAATTAGTAGCCAATAAAATTGTCGCTAGGTGAAAATTTCGACTTCCTCCTAACACTTGCAGCCTCGTGTCCGAGACGTGAACTCTACAACTTGGCCTGTGTCTCAACTGTCCAAGACTTTGACAATAACAGATTATTTTCGTGACTTCTATAACCTATTTAAATAATGGTTACCTCATGACAATGACCTCTCCTAGTAGTTGGATGACAACTTATTTATCAGACGGGCCAAAGTCATTGGGTCAATGCATGCTATTTTGTTATTTCCACAACCTGCTGTTGTAGAAATCTGCATCTCCTCTCACTCACAAACTTGGTTGAAGGAAATTACATGGACCTAACTATTATGTGTCGTCCAACAATTCTGGACATTATCTCCTTCCTACCTCCGTGTGTCTACCACCCACTATAAACCTACTCCTTCAACTTTGTCTCTGCAAATTGTTATTCTGGAAAATTTCCATTCCGCAACTTCATGTCCTAACTACTGCTGGTCGCTACTATTTGTTACTGCTATTGTCTATTGTCACCGGATTTGTTTTCTCTTTACAGCGAACATATTATGAGATCAATAGTGGACAAAAAAGGAATTGAAGTGAACGGTCTATTTGAAGGTTGATTTTGTTTATTGAAGTGTCTATTGAGAAGCAGGTAACAACTAAGTTACCTGCCCCCATGCTTTCACTAAGCTCACTCTATTATACATCTCCTTTCATTGTTTTAGATTTATTTTCACAGTAAATAAATCTTAGTACCATCACAGCAAAAAATAGTAATATATGCAACATCATTGACTATATGAAAACTAATCATAATATTTAACATAAAATTCTCCTTTAAAAAATTAAGTGAAATGTTCACCCTATATAATCGTCACAATAACAACATTCACTCTTCAATAAGACCAGAACAATTTATATTATTATATTGTAGAACAATAAGGTTAACATGTTTTTCAAAGTGTCGCTTATGATAACGTTGACCATTTTTCCGTAGAGTTTCAAGATGGCTTTATTTACCTCCTTTGCGTAAAGGAATCTCATTTTTGCCACTTTTACACCCGCGCTCGACTCCTCCTCTTTTATGATCAACGCATTCCAGGCGCCGATGAAAGCCTAGGGTATTTTGTATAACCCCGGTGCCAGGGTTACGGTGAAGGGAGATATAAAACCGCGAATTTCGTTGTTAGTGAGAGGCTCGTAACGAATCCAGACATCACCATCTATTACATTGAAAAATTAAGCGGAAACTGTATCTCCAGCAGCGCGATCTCATACTGCGTCGAAATGTCAATAATCTGAGGGAATTTAACGAAAAAGTGACCGGGGTTATTATCCTTAAAAATCGCCATAGAAGCATTGCTGGGTTGGGTGACATAAAAACTCATCTTACTTGATTCACCGTCTCCTCTCCAACTTTGGATTCGGTAGCATGCAACCCAAACAGCTGCTCAGTAGGACGATCCACAGTTTTCCGTCCTTTGCGTCTGGCTTTTAGGTGCTCAGATCCAACAGCGAGACAGCGACAACAGCATATATAACTACCATTTGACAAATAAATACAGGCTTTAAGTGGGGGGATAGTTTCCCAAACACCGGTCACAGCATGGCTCTCTCTCTCCTCACTCCCGAGTTTACGGCTCGCAAAACAGGCTCTCCGAAAGTTTTCCCTTCCCCTTCTTCTTGTTCTCCTTCTCTCATCTCTAGTTTTTTGTATCTGACAATGTACTTGATCGGTATCCAACTGTTGAATGAGGAATTTTACCCAAACCACTTGACTAAACTCTTTTTTTGACCAAATGATGTGCGACGCTCGGTTATGATACTCTCGATTCTGTAATTGTGCTTGTCTCCGACATTTTGAATTTCTGGTGTGTAGAATGAGCCTTCTATCTCGTCGTCCTTATCATTTTTCAAAACATATGTAACGGGGTGTGTTTCATTTACTCGACTGATGGAAAACAGTTCCACCGCCCAAGCCGGGCATAAACCTTTATAACATTGGCTCTGCCCAGGACCAGTCTAACTCGATCACCGACCTTATACAGGGGTCTTTCAAATTTAAAGCTGCGTTTGTTACTATACAACGTGTCCCACATCTGTTCTTGATTGTCTCTGCTGACGTCGACTGGTGCCATTTTTTTTACTTCTGTGATACGAATGGTTATAACTTCGAAGTAGGGCGGGTAGGACTCGGACATAGACAGTTTATTGGATTTTGTGAAATATCGCCACATCCGTTGTAACAGAGTCCTATTAAAGCGTTCCACTACGGCGGTCTTAATAACTTCGTTCTGTAGGGGTGTCCGGTTAGCGCAATCGATAGGCGGTTGGCTTACCACGGCAACAGCCGGGGTTCGTACCCTGGCGAGGACACCTGGGTTTTACTAATTCCCTAAAAATTAGTACCTCTGAAGTCGGAGTAAATCTGCCTGCATGGCGAGGGGCATCCTGCAATGGGATAAAACAGACTTTACACGCAAAATTCAGTCCCACAAAAATTGAGTGGGTGGGACTTCGTCAGAGGTCAAAGCTGACGAAAGCGAACGAACGAACGAACTTCGTTCTGTGTAGTGAAAAAGTGAACGTTGTTGTCAGCGATGAATTTCTGAAATGTTCTGTTCAGAAATTCTGACCCTTTATCGGTTTGAAAACTCGCGGGTTTCCCATCAAGAAATATCTTACCGACGGCTTCCACTAAGGCTTTCCCCGTTTTGGTTCGTATCGGTACAGACCACGCGAATTTACTTAAAACGTCCACGCAAGAAACCAAATAGGAATACCCGTTGTTGTGTTTTTTTCAAATGTCTCAAATCAATTAGGTCTGCCTGATATTGCTGTTGAGATCCACTCGTTATAATGGGACGCCTTTCAAATCTGCGACGAATTGGTTTATGAATGGTATAGGTTATCCTGATGACTCAACCACCGATTGATCTCTTTAAGTCCCAGGTTGGTGTTACGTTGCAGGGCCGTTGCACCACTACACGCCCCTGGACGACTAGGGTCAAAGTAATGACGTCTCAATATTTTCTCCACCGTTCCCATTTTGGTGTTGGGATACCGCTCTTTCTTTTTTTCGGTCTCAGTTTATACGTGGTTACCTGCGGGATGTTTTCGTTACTTGTCTTTGGGTTTTCCGCTGCTGGTGTCTTGGTCTGCTCTGGTGGTGTGTCGAGTGATGGTGGTGGTGGAGAAGGTGTTTTTCTGTTGATGGGTTGTGTTAAATGAGATCGACCGAGCCCAATGACCGTCGTTTATACTGCTCCAATCTAGTTAAATAATGACGCAGAGCACGTTGGTACACTCTGGCCTTATCAACGGGTGCTAAATCATCGCGGTCTAGGATACGTTGCATTTCATCATCTAAATCTCTCCAGTTGTCATTGATCGCCTTGAGTAGGGCATACGTAGTAGTCTGTTTCAGACCCTCAAGCGATCGAGGATCCATTAAAATCATTTTTTGGTCATTGTTTCGCACCTAGTACTCCGCTGAGAACACTTAATATAGGTCGTATCAAAGCACCTATGAAACCGCCGATTTGTAGAATCTCTTTCTGCCGCTTAAGAGTCGGTTTCTTTTTAGTGAGAAGTCTCAACTTATTCTTGTGTCAACTTAGCTCGCACTTCTTTCACTGAGTGAGTCTAACATTACCTTTTAATATGTTATGACAACACTCGCACAAACAGTTAATGAGTTTGGGAGAGGCTGTTTTCAATATGGCTCTTAAACGGCTCGGCGTAGCGGCACGTATACATTTCAAAATTTCATCGTATCATCTTAAGTGATTCATCGCACACTTTTGTTACTTTATCACGTAGACGATTTGACTCTACCCTGGGAATATCTTTGTTCTCAACCTAAGATGATTCGGTGTATCCTGATGAAGGTCAACCAACAAGTAACAGTGAGGATACCCTGTCGCGTGCTTAAAACTATCTTGGAGGTACCCAACCTGTCGTGGGTACGTTTGTTTAGCCAGATTGATAATTTGACTTCCGTCACTCGGGTTCTTGAAAAGGACTAAATAATATGTATTGGGGCTTATGGTTCGATGTTCCTTATTTTCTCCGAATAGGTTTTGAACAATGTACATCACACTAATATCTCTGTGATGACTACCTTTGGTGAATAATATTATTACCATCTCGTCCGTCTCCGACATCAAGTCATCGAAGATGATCAGTCTTCTCTTCTTACCACCTTTCAAATTATCGATCTCTGGTAGACCCTCGATAAATCTCACTGACCCCATACTCTCGTATTTTGATTGCCATTCCCCATAACACCATATAACTTCCTCCGGTACGGGGACAGCTAACTCGTGAAGGTTATGTATAAACTTTTGCACAAATACCATTTTCCCACACCCTGTAGGCCCGGCTATCAGAGCTGTGAAGGGGTGTTTCCATCGGGGATCCATCCTCACAAATGACACTTTAGTGGTTGTAGAATCAGAGAAGCGCTTGGCTCAGTCTGATAGATTATTACTAAACATGTCTCAACACGCCTGATAACGTATTCCATTAGTTACTATAAATAGACGGCCCTCGACCCGATTACAGTGAGATATAAAGCCCATTCAATCAGTGTATATGCACACACACAGATAACCAGCGCCTGTTAGTGAGTGGTTTGTGTTTGTTTTCTTTGAAAAAGGAGTCGTGTAGCGTGAATATGCCAACTTTGTTTGATATTTCTGAGCAGCGCATTTTCATGTCATGTGGTAATGAGAATATAATTATATTGTCAAAGGATGGCGTTATGGCAGTCTCAGTTAGTGTTTTTCGTAACAGACCATTGATAAACATAAGGAGAAATAGCGGTTAGAGTATTTTTAAGTTTCCTACCAGAACTGGTATAACACTCTCGAAAGAGAGGAATTTATCACGCTAGTTGAGATGCGAGATGAAATTTTATTCGCTTATGCTAACCTCAACTACACGCCACCTTTTGTTAACCAGAACCTCACCTACACGCCACCTCTTGTTAACCAGAACCTCAACTACACGCCACCTCTTGTTAACCAGAACCTCAACTACACGCCACCTCTTGTTAACCAGACGAAAGATCCTGCAGGCAGCATGGATGCCCAGGGTGATTCAACAGAGTCACCAATTACCTATTCCATCTTTGATCAAGGTTTTGTCAAAATGGAAGGCGGTTGTGTTTTGCACGCTAATCAACCAACCTATGCATCTGTGGTTGATAGACATTTAACACAAACCGACAGTACCACCAAAACAAGAGGGAGGAAGCCCAGACGGTTAAAATTAATACATTCATCAACCGGACAGTAATATATTTTCAAATATCTGTTCTTTGCCGTATTAATAAAAAAATTTTTGTGAAATTAAATATAGAAAGTATTTTTTTTTTATTTGACTTGCTTTAACTTGAATATGAAAGACAGAGAAAAAGAGAGAGAGAGAGAGAGAGAGTGCACGCGGGATGGTGATGGTACATGATGATGATGCTGATGAGACGAACAATTAAAAGGGACAGCTACTCCTAAAAAAATAAACATATGATACGCAACATATTCACTCCTCGCTTTCCCCAAGTATTAAAACCTCGACACGCTGCTATCCGAGATAACACCGTATACGGGGTCGCGAGATAACACCACCGGACCCAGACACGCTGCTACCTGAGATAACGCCAATCACGGGGTCGCCAGATAACGCCACCGGACGAGTCCAGAGGTCACGGGTCACCGGTCGGCTGGGGTCAGCCGAAAATCCGGACCAATCAAAAAATGTGCAGCCACGTATATAATATAACGCTGCACATGTAGAATGCACTTTCGGTGGATGTATACTGCTTTTCTCCCTACTGCCATTCGCCTGATCATAACAGAGCTGGGGTCTGTCTGTGGCTCAAAACAGACAGCATGCGTCGGTATTCAAATATACCGAGCTGAAATCGGATGTGTTGGGTCGAAAGGCGCATATAAACCCCGTCACAACGCAGCTCCGCTTATTTAGCGTCATTTTAAGGATGGATAACGAAGGCGACTGTCAATTCCTGTAGCAGTCATCGTGTGAACGCCATTTAGGAAAAAGGAACAAGAAAACAAAAATAAACAAACAAACAAATGTTGCATTCAAGTTTTCATGCTAGGGAAGGAAAAATGAAGGAAAGAAGAAGAAATCTTTAGATCTTTTGAAGGTTCCGTTGTTACATGTATCTGTTATTGCTGATGTTGGAATGCCTGTTCTACTATATATTAAACTCGCCAATTCTACAACGTCCAATACGTGGAATCCAGGTGTGATCATCTATAGCATAGATAGATAACCAAATGGCGGCCCGCTATGACCAGATCCGACCCGCCTGTCTATTTCTCTTGCGCCCCAAAGTCTCCACAAAAACTACTATATTAAATACCTATAAATAAAAACTAAAGTTATAGTCGGTAAAAAATAATAAGGTAATTTTGAAAAAAATAATTAATTGTCCTGTTGCAAATTATAAAATATGTTGTAAAAGTGCAAGGATTATTTCTATATTACTAAATCACATAATTTTTTGGGTTAATTATGAGAAGGAAACAGCTCGAATATATTGTAACAACAGAGAAAATAGAAGGGCGTGTAGCTAGAGGGAATCAAAGAGAAATGATAGCAGGCAGCTTAAGAGAATGGCTTGTCAGAAGGTCAACAACAGAAATGATAAAAAACTGTCGAGATCGAAAGTTGTGGAGAGACATGATCACCTACACCAGCAGGCTTGGTACTTAATGATGATGATGATAATAATGATGATGATGATGAAATACCATCATGTAATTTTGGGCGATACTATTAAGTTTGGCCTTCTGGCCCTGACCTTTGCAATAACCCGGCTCGTGGTCAACCTTCAGTGGACCACCACTTAATCTATAGTTTTTGTATATTTGTTTTCCTTTCCTGGTCACGTTTTCTTTGTCTGATCTCCTCTCCCTTGTCGTTTATCGACCATTATTATGTAGCCTGCCCGCCGCTGTCCGAAACGTATTATTTGTTCTTAATAGAATTCAGCTGGCGCTTGCAGGTTGTCTAGCCCCGAGCTCAGGAGTGGGGGTCGCCCTGTCTTTCACACTGGGGAAAAGCGCACTCCGTGGGCCCTCGGTTAATCCACTAGAAAATATTTAGTGAACAGGTTCTAGTCATAACCAAGTCTCGTCACGCAAACCGAACTCAGTGAGAGGGGTGGGGAGTGCTTTTGGCCTGTGGTACGATGAGTTTGGCAGGTATATTTAAAGGAAGAACTCGACTCAGTCTCGTATAATGCTCTCCGGAAACCCGCTCCTTGGTCACTAAAACTGTCGGTGAATGACGCAAACAATTTACCAAAGAATAACGTCACAGGGGATTCAGAGGGAATCCACGATGATGAAACGATTTAAACAAACAAATCTCCTGCCTCTTCATTATGTGAGTGCAGGAGGAAATATAAATCACTGAGTGGAAAAAAAAATAATAATAATAATAACGTCAGATACGAAGAAGCGAAACCTCCGATCCAGGGAAAATTACACCAAAGACACTGGTCCTTCTTTTTCTACTTCTTCTTCTTGTTCTTCTTTCCTTCCTCATTTGCCTTTCAGCGTCGAGGGGAGATATAATTTGCGGACTTTTGCTATTCTTTTCGCTTTTGCTGCTGTTATGTTTCCTAGTGTTTCTAATATTTCATAGACCCATCTTTTTCGTGGTCGACCCTTGGGTCTGGTGTTCTCGCAACGTTTATTGAGGGCTCGTTGTGGTGTGTTTTGATCGCTCTGCCTTGTCGCGTGGCCGAACCATTTTATTTGTTGTTTCCTTATATATTCTGTAGCGGGGGCTATTCCTAGCTTTTTTCTCAGTTCTTCATTTCTGATCTTACCTCTCAGACTGTTTCCTGTCAATTGTCTATAGCTCGTTTCAAAACATATGCCCAACTTCAAAACGCTATTACTCTCTAACCGTTTGTTAAATACTTTTGAAATTTTCCAAATGTTATTAGAATGCAAAAGACCCTTTAAATGTATATTTAACAAATATCTTGCAGCTGCAGTTTTCTTAAAGCGGCGATATTTCTTTGATGTTTGTCAAAATTGTAAATTGTGAAGCCCTAAAGAATAGAAATTACCGTAGTTGCTGGTCTATGATTAATTTTCACTAGGTAAAGGCGTGGCCGTAATGGGGAAATAACTGGATAAAACAAAACACCAGGAGAATTATTGTCTGCTCAGTTCGAGGACGGACGATAATAATATCATGGTATACCTGTATGTCCAATTTTCATAGTAGTGTGGTCCTGAAAAGGACCGTTTGTTGAAATAATTTAAGGTAATATAGGGCCAACATTGTGGGGGCTATATACTTTCATTCTGAATCAGACGAGTCTAAAAGATTAATAACTGTTTGGGGTTGAACATTCCACAAACCATCATTTTTCCAATATTCCTCTTCCTGTTTTAAGACGTGGTCTTCACATTTAGCCCAATAATCTTTGTCTATATTTAATAAAGCGAGATTAGCAAGAGTCTTTACATCGCATATTTTGAATGTTGTATTTTCATCTGCCACTTGTCCCTTTAATTTTGCCCAGATTAGTTCTATTGGATTTAAATGAGCATGGTAAGGTGGCAGCCTCAAACTTATATGACCGTGCTCTTGGATAATCTTATCTATTTGAAAAATCTTTGTCCTCTGTTTTTGCTTTACTAGAGGTAGTAATTCAGGTTTTAAGTACATGTTATTAAATTGTATGTGCTCCTTTGTGAGCCATATCTTAATAGCATCTTTTGTACTGGATGACGTCGGGACTTTATCTTCAAGTGCAACAATGTTGTGGTACGCTGCATTGTCCATTATTAGGCAAGATGGTCGATCTAGTGATGGGAGAACAGAATTTTCAATCCAATGTTTAAATATGTGACCATTCATCTCAGAGTGATAATCCCGATTGTCTATGGATTTTGAAAGAAAAATGAGCTCTGCATTCTGTATTAGTCCATGTTGTCGACTCTCTGCATGAGCAATTATCAAGCGCTGTCCTTTGCTGCTAAGTATTAATCTCTTAATCTTTCCATCTGATGACTGCCATTCCCTTTGGTTAGTGTGGTGAGCATTGATCCATGTTTCATCCAAGTACACAATATCATAACCTTACTTGCGCACCTATTTTACTTCACGTAAGTACTTGCTTCTCATGACTACTATATGTGGCTTCTCACAGATGATGTTTCGTCCATTGGAATACTTTCTGAATGTAAAGCCTGCAGCTCTCACATTCCTCCATAATGTAGACTTTGATATTTCAATACTGTTGTTCTTTTTCAGCGATACTTTTAATTTTCTTATTGTAACAGTTTTATTCATACACAGCATTTTGCGAATTTCACTTCTAATAAGTTCACTGTCGAAATTATCCAACATTTTTGCTCTTCCTTGTGATTTTGTATATTTGGAACATTGACGGTCACGTGCTTGAATCCAGCGATTAAATGACCGTTTAGATAAATCCAAAATGTGTCTTGTCCTATTCTCAGGGTTTTCTAAAGAATGAAATAATCTTCCTCGTTTAGCCTCTTTGCAAAAATAGTCATACATTTTTATTGCGATGTTTTGTAAACTGCAGAATTTCATTTTAAGACTCATGATAAATGTTATTGTTCCACGTTACGCCGCTGAATTAACGGAAATGGAACACACAATGTCTCGTGTTTACTACAAGTGTCTAATTGTGTCAGACAACTCACGCGGAAAGCGTGCACAATCGTAAATTTGAGCGTGTATAGATTTGTAATCGCTATTTTTAACTTAAATACTGTAAACACTAAGTTTTGACTACATCAATGGGTCGTTATAAATTTATCTAAATCAAATAAGCAATAATAATAACCAAATGTTTGTTTTTAATGAAATTAATTCCCTGTTGGGTTCTAATCATTATAACTATACATGCAAATTTTGAAAAAATTACAAAAAGCGGTTTAAAAGATATTGATTTTTAAAGTTGGGCACGACTTATGAAACAAGCTATAACACATTTAATCTCAGTAGAGGTTATTTTTCGTATTGTTTGTACATCTAGGGTCCAGGACTGGTATTGGTAGCACAACATTGGGCACTCGTCGTCCGCGTGAAATCTGTGCAATGCGTTGAGATCATGCTGGCGGTGAGGAGACAGACTAAGTAATTTTATGAACATTTTATTTTATTTTTATTCTATGAAAATTAATTAACAATATCCGAGTATAATTATCACTTTTTTTATGTACAAAATTCCGATAAAACTTCTGCGATGCTATATATAGCAAACTTTATTATCTTCTTCCTCTTCTACCTTTTTAGCTCCCAGTGGACCAAAGGTCTTAAACAAACACTTTCCAAGTCGTTCTGTTTTTTTTGCCATTCTCTTAAGATCATTCCATGTCTTCCCCATCATCTTCATCTTTGCTTCTATCTGTCTTCTCCAAGAATTCCTTGGTCTTCTTCTTTGTCTTTTCCCCTGGGGATTCCAAAAAGGGGCCTGTTGTGTAATACTCTCATTTGGCTTCCGTAGCGTGTGTCCTATCCAGCGCCATCGTCTCCGCTGTAACTCTTTATCCACTGGTGTTTGACTGGTACATTTCCATAATTCTATGTTAGTGATTTTGTCCTGCCATTTCCATCCTTTTATCCTGCGTAAGCATCCATTAACGAAAGTCTGTATCTTCGTGATTGTCAATTTTATTGTTCTCCATGTTTCACTTGAGTTGAACATTTTTATTTTTGTATTTAACCTAATTTCTTTGGAGTTTCAAATGTTTCCCAGTGCAATGAAAGCTCCTCTTGATTTTGATACCCTTATTTTGGTATCATTTTCTGTTCCTCCCTCTTTATTTATATTACTGCCCAGATATATGTGAGATTGTACATCTAATAGAGGTAATTCTCCTAGTTTTATTTGGTTATTGCCAACTGTATTAATTCTCATAATGTTGGTCTTATCTCTATTAATCTTCAGTCCTAGCTGTTGTGATCTCTCATCAAGTATAAAAAAGTAAAGTACCCCCGTCACGCCAAGTGGCGTATAGGGAAATATGGTGTTAGTGACCCTATATATTACACACCTTGAGCACATGATTTTTTGGGGTAATGTGGTCGGTATTACGCCCGTGCTGCTTTACTTTCCCAGAAAAAAATCCGGTACCCATTTAAGGCTGGGTGAACCCGGAAGCCGTCGGTTGGGATCGAACCCTACCCCTTGTCCTTTGTAGTCCAGTTCACTAACCACTGAGCTATCGCGGCACCCTCTCATCAAGTATGCTCATCATAAACCTTATTATGCACATAACTTAATCCTTTATACTCCGGTACTCAGATCACTAATACTTGTCAACGCTACGTTGATAGTCATCAAAGCAATGGTTGTGCTATGAATCGCAGAGTTGAATATTAGCACTGGTTGACAATAGCCAGCTACAGATTTCCGAAAGCCCGCGTCAGAAAATACAAACGGAAAACCCTTACACTAGCGTGACGTTATCACCTATGATAGCTATAGACGGCTGACATCAACATTCTTATCCATAACAGCCCCTGCTCGTTACGCTAGTTGGAGTATTTCCGGGAATTTCCTGTCAGCTCGCTGGCCTTTGTAAATCTATAGATGGCTGTGGGTTGACAGAGCTATTTTATCATCGTCAGATAATTTCATTACCTCCTTCATCTTTCTGGAGTCGGGGTGGTAGAGCACAGGCTAGTGAACTAGTCTATGGAGGAATAGATGGGGAGTTTGATTCAGATCAACCAGCTATAAATTCGTGTCCTCATTTCTATTGGACAGAAGGAAGTCAAGACGCCTGACAAAATCAGAGCTGAAGGTGCCAGCGAATCTTAGCTGATGGCTTGCATCAGGATCGGTGAATAAAAACCATCCAGACTCTACTCCACCTCTTAGTGGTGCCTCTATTCACAGACTATCCTGTCTAATCTTACCAAGTAAGTATGGATCGAGGGGGAAAGGCAACTCCAAACTCAAAAATGCCGTGCTGAAGTCGCATGTACTGGGCTGAAAGGTGTAACTATCCCCGTTTTACGGCAAGCTACAACATAACGCACACACGCCCACTTAACGTCCTTTTAAAGATGGATAACGAAGAGATGTATTCCTTTAGTCTTCGATTGAACGCAAGCAAGGGCAGCAATGGCGTAATTCTGACCATATTACTTCTAAAGAAATATGCCAACGGTAAAAATAATGTCAGCAATTGGAGTGTTTCTCCTTCACACAAAAACGACAACCCCTAAAATCCGGCCTCCTGTAAAATAAACAATAATTTGAGCTGTAGCTTTGTTGAGAGCCAGAAACCGAATCTTTTCTTTTCGGCCCAATATATCCGACTTCATAGTGAAATCGTCTTCATTACTTCTTGCTTGCGTCCGCACGATGACAAAAGGAATACACCTCTTCATCATCCGCCCTTAATATAAGGACGTTAATTGGCGTTTATACGTTGTAATATGGTTTGCAGTAAAACTGTGATATTTGAGCCTTTCGATCCAACACATCCGACTTCAGGATGCTATTTTTGGGTACCGGGTTGTTTTCCTCTTTGATTCCTACTCGCTTGGCCAGAGTAGACAGGTTAGTCTGTTCCACGGAGAGGTGGAGTAGGGTCTGGATGGTTCTGGTTCACTGAGCCTGCTCATTTATTGATAATGTTGGCATTATGTATTGGCTTGTACTAGCTTTGTGCGAGGAAAAAGTTACAGAATTTGTGTCATCAGACTCAGAATCCCATTATCCCACTCATAATCTCATCATCCTAGCATCCCACTAAAAATCCTATCAAATGAACTCATAATCCCATCATCCTACTCATATTCCCATCATCTCACTCATATTCCCATCATATCACTCATAATCCCATCATCCCACTCATAATCCCATTATCCCACCATCCCACTCATCATCCCATCATCCCACTCGTATTCCCATCATCCCATCACCCCACTCATAATTCCATCATCCCGCTCATATTCCCATCATCCCACTTGTATTCCCACCATCCCATCATCCCACTCATAATTCCATCATCCCGCTCAGATTCCCATCATCCCACTTGTATTCCCATCATCCTATCATCCCACTCATAATCCCACCATCCCGCTCATATTCCCATCATCCCACTCGTATTCCCATCATCCCATCATCCCACTCATAATTCCATCATCCCGCTCATACCCCCATCATCCCACTCGTATTCCCATCATCCCACTCATAACCCCATCATCCAACTCATAATCCCATCATCCCACTCATAATCCCATCATCCCACTCATATTTCCATCATCCTACTCATAATCCCACTCATAATCCCATCATCCCACTCATAATCCCATCATCCCACTCATATTTCCATCATCCTACTCATAATCCCACTCATAATCCCATCATCCCACTCATATTCCCACCATTCAACTCGTACAACTACAAAACGACCAAGCTCTAAGATGCTCCAGCATACTCACGTTTGTTTTATCGTTGTCAACAATAGCACTATGAGAAACCAAATTTGACTGCCGGACCTTTCCGACTCAACCCCGATTAAATACGTTTTTTTATGTTAGTGTCATTTTATGAAAGAGATTTGAACCCCTACCTCTCATTCTCCAACCGATCCCTTCAACACAACATCATGTAAGGTAATATATTTTCTGTACTTGGCCACACTTGACAAAGTCTTCGTGTCACGGGGAAATGACAAAATAGGAACAATTATATGGTTAAAGCTTTACGTAATTGATGGATGACACAAATTTGGACGACGTTTCGGTCCAATAGGCCTTCAGCGGGAACAAACAAACAACACACACACAAACACAAATATGTAAGTAAATAACATTATTCATACATAGCTAACTAATCATGAAGCATCCAAAACAAAATAATTTCGAACTAGTACAACCATCCAAAACAAAATAATTTCGAACTAGTACAACCATCCAAAACAAAATAATTTCGAACTAGTACAACCAACCAAAACAAAATTTCGAACTAGTACAACCAACCAAAACAAAATTTCGAACTAGTACAACCAACCAAAACAAAATTTCGAACTAGTACAACCATCCAAAACAAAATTTCGAACTAGTACAACCATCCAAAACAAAATAATTTCGAACTAGTACAACCATCCAAAACAAAATAATTTCGAACTAGTACAACCATCCAAAACAAAATAATTTCGAACTAGTACAACCAACCAAAACAAAATTTCGAACTAGTACAACCAACCAAAACAAATTTCGAACTAGTACAACCAACCAAAACAAAATTTCGAACTAGTACAACCATCCAAAACAAAATTTCGAACTAGTACAACCATCCAAAACAAAATAATTTCGAACTAGTACAACCATCCAAAACAAAATAATTTCGAACTAGTACAACCATCCAAAACAAAATTTCGAACTAGTACAACCATCAAAAACAAAATAATTTCGAATTAGTACGAGAGAGAAAAATCAAAATATCTTCCCTGTATCGCGCCGAGAAGGAAAAAAGAGAGAGTCGTGCAGGATACGCGGTTCACCAGCCAATAGCTATGTCGTGACAACATTTTGAGTTGCTACAACAACAACAACAACAACACTAACACACTTGACTAGGTCCATGTTTATCCCTCGCAGTGTCCTCAACAGCACTATACATCTCTGTTTCCATTGATCGTTCGCTGCCGGGCTCCAAGCTGACTTTGGCCTGTCTCTCGTTTGATTTCCTTCCGGTGTCGACGTCATTGCAATTCTTGTGATTATTTCGGAATCCCTTCTGATCACATGATCTATCTATCCAGCTCCTTCGGCCGCCATTTTAATCCAGCAGATCTTAAGGGGTTTCTTTTCTTTGCCAAAAATATTTTGAGGATTTTTCCAGGTAGATGTATCAAATAACAACAGTCCTGACGTTTGTGTGAAATGACAAAAATCATGACCTTTGTATCAAATAACAACAGTCCTGCGGTTTGTGTGAAATGACAAAAATCATGACCTTTGTATCAAATGACAACAGTCCTGAAGTTCATGTGAAATAACGTCTGTCCTGACCTTTGTATCAAATGACAACAGTCCTGAAGTTCATGTGAAATAACGTCTGTCCTGACCTTTGTATCAAATGACAACAGTCCTGAAGTTCATGTGAAATAACGTCTGTCCTGACCTTTGTATCAAAAGAAAACAGTCCTGACCGTTGTATCAAAACGACAACAGTCCTGATCATTTTATCAAACGACAATAGTCCTGACGTTTGTATCAAACGACAATAGTCCCGAGCTCTGTATCAAACGACAACAGTCCTGACCTTTGTATAAAACGACAATAGTCCTGACCCTTGTATCAAACGACAAAAATCCTAACCCTTGTATCAAACGACAACAGTCCTAACCCTTGTATCAAACGACAACAGACATGGCCCTTGTATCAAACGACAACAGTCCTGACCTTTGTATCAAACGACAATAGTTCTCACGTTTGTATCAAACGACAACAGTCCTGACGTTTGTATCAAACGACAATAGTCCCGACCTCTGTATCAAACGGCAATAGTCCTGACCTCTGTATCAAACAACAATAGTTCTGACCCTTGTATCAAACGACAACAGCCCTGACCATTGTATAAAACGACAATAGTCCTGGCCCTTGTATCAAACGACAACAGTCCTGACCCTTGTAACAATCGACATCAGCCCTGACCCTTGTATCAAACGACAACAGTCCTAATCCTTGTATCAGACGACAACAGCCCTGACCTTTGTATCAAACGACAACAGTCCTGACCCTTGTATCAAACGACAACAGTCCTGACCCTTGTATCAAACGACAACAGTCCTAACCCTTGTATCAGAAGACAACAGCCTTGACCTTTGTATCAAACGACAACAGTCCAGACCCTTGTATCAAACGACAATAGTCCTGATGTTTGTATCAAACGACTAACTGTGTGTTTATATGTTCGAAATTGGAGTCAACAACGTTGGCCTAACATCATCAAGCGCTATACATTTTTTAAAGAAAAATGAGGATCATCACTTTCGGGAGGACGTGAACTTCTGGTATATGGTGGATAGGCGGCAGGAACCATTGCAGGCTATGCATGAAAAGTGTTCCTTGTTGCAGTTTCCTCATATTCCAAGTCCATGGGGGACTGGTTGGTCTCGAGGCAAGACGCCGGTCTCGGGACAAAGAGATTGTGGGTTCAAATCTCGGCTACGCCTGTTGGGATTTTTATTTATTTCTCTCTGCGACAACCACCCTGGTCTCAGCAGCGAGGCCCGGCTTGAAACGTCAGTTACTCATCGACGGAAAAAAACATGAGTACCTCCGATGTCGGAGTTATCTGCCTGTTCGGCGAGGGACCCCTGTGCGCACGGCTGCCAGGAAAAAATGGATTAACACGCAAACTTCAGTTCCTACTCTTTAGGGACTTCGTCAGAGTTGAAAGCTGGCGAACGCAACAACAACAACAACAACAGTCCTGACGTTTGTGTGTAATGACAACAGTCCTGACGTTTGTGTGTAATGACAACAGTCCTGACGTTTGTGTGTAATGACAACAGTCCTGACGTTTGTGTGTAATGACAACAGTCCTGACGTTTGTGTGTAATGACAACAGTCCTGACGTTTGTGTGTAATGACAACAGTCCTGACGTTTGTGTGTAATGACAACGGTCCTGACGTTTGTGTGTAATGACAACAGTCCTGACGTTTGTGTGTAATGACAACAGTCCTGACGTTTGTGTGTAATGACAACAGTCCTGACGTTTGTGTGTAATGACAACAGTCCTGACGTTTGTGTGTAATGACAACAGTCCTGACGTTTGTGTGTAATGATAACAATCCTGACGTTTGTGTGTAATGACAACAGTCCTGACGTTTGTGTGTAATGACAACAATCCTGACGTTTGTGTGTAATGACAACAGTCCTGACGTTTGTGTGTAATGACAACAGTCCTGACGTTTGTGTGTAATGACAACAGTCCTGACGTTTGTGTGTAATGACAACAGTCCTGGCGTTTGTGTGTAATGACAACAGTCCTGACTTTGTGTGTAATGACAACAATCAACACGTTTGTGTGTAATGGCAACAGTCCTGACGTTTGTGTGTAATGACAACAGTCCTGACGTTTGTGTGTAATGACAACAGTCCTTGTGATTATATCATATGACAGAAGACAAGGCTAGAACCTGCCAGCGAATCAAAGCTAAAATAGCATGCACAACGATCGGTGGAACAGAACCATCTAGACCCAACTCCAACTCTTCGTGGTGCCTCTAGAAACAAACTAACCAGTCTAGTGTGGCTGTGGGAGTAGGGATCAAAGAGGGAAGAAAACCCGGTATTCAAATATGCCATGCTGAAGTCGGATGTGTTGAGCCGAAAGGAGGAAATATCACAGTTCTGTTGTAAAGCACAACACAATGTATACACGCCACGTTAAGAGTTAATCTCCTTTTGAAGACACGTGGCGAAGAGAACCATCAATTCCTTCAGTAAGCATTGGGTGGAGACTTGGTGGTCTGCCGGTAAGGTGTGACGCCTCTGGAGAGTGAGGTGCAGGGTTGGATTCCCACAACAAGCGATGGAAATTTATTTTTTATCGAACCCCTGGTTCGTTCGGGCCCTTACCCAGATGCGGTCTCTGGGTAGTGAGATGAAGTCCCGTGTGCACTCGCGCATGTTAAATAAAGAACCCATGACAGTTTAAAGCCGAAAAGAGCAGGCTAAAATGACCCCTGTCCGGGCAAAATTGTTGATCGACCCATCCATACAGAAGACGGACGTATCGGGTCGAAAGGAAAGAAAGAAATGGCAATTGTCATGGCAGTTGTATCAGATGACAATAGTCAGACTCAACGATCGTATCAAATGACAAGAATCCCGACAGTTGTGTCATACGACAATAGCGCTTATGTCAAATGACAATAGTTCTTTCGGGTACAAGAAATCACAATAATCTTGACAAGTGTATGAAATGTCGTCAGCCCAGACGATAAAATATTTTTTTTTTAATCGTGATGACTGATGATTACATGAAACGTCGATAATCTTGACGACTGTATGAAATGTCGATAATCTTGACGGTAATTATTTTTGAAATATCTTTTAATGGGTAGCAAATGTACAGAGTCTGCTCAAATATCCAATATTCATAGCCTGCGTTTTGCCTTCTACTAAAGTTCGTTTTCCTTACTAAAGTTTTAGGTTAGTACGATGATGTTTAGGGAGCCGCGATAGCTCAGTGGTTAGTGAACTGGACTACAAAGGACAAGAGGTAGGGTTCGATCCCAACCGACGGCTTCCGGGTTCACCCAGCCTTTAATGGGTACCGGATTTTTTTTCTGGGAAAGTAAAGCGGCACGGGCGTAATACTGACCACATTACCCCAAAAATCATGTGCCGAAAGTCTGTAAAATTTATGGCCACTAACACCATATTACCTTACGCCACTTGGCGTGACGGGGGTACTTTACTTTTTTTTTTTTACTACGATGTTTAACTCTTCACTCCTTTACTTCTTTCTCTTCATTTACTTCCTCTTCTTCATCATCCTCTTCTTCTTCGATGGACACTTTTAGACACCATTCTTAAAAAGATCGACAGCATTGGTCAGCCAAACGTTAAGAACATCTTCACACACCTTTTCCTGACTGTTGGTACAACAACCGTCACCCTGAACATGTTAGTTAACTACCTTTTGTCGTAGTATTGTCGATGACTCGAAACGTGACACCGGTGATCAAGGCCGCGGGGTCACGTCCATCAATACTTGCTGTTAAGGTTATTACCTTAGAAACAAGAAAAATAGTTCTTAAATGTTATGTCGAGCCAGTCTTAACATATGGATGTGAATCATGGAAAATAGGACAACAGACAAGAAAATCGCCGGAGGCCGTAGAAATGTGGTTTTACAGAAGAATGTTGAGAATACCAAGGACAGCTAAGAAGAATAATGAAAACGTTCTGAAAGAGGTTAAAGCAAAAAAAAGAGAGCTAATTTACAATATAAGGAAGAAACAATCATCATTTTTTAGCCGTGTAATGAGAAGAGAACAGCAGGAATATATTGTAACAGCTGGAAAAATTGAGGGACGAAAAGATAGATGGAAACAAAGAGAAAAGATTCCAGACAGCTTAAGAGAATGGCTAGGCAGAAGGTCAACAACGGAAATGATAAATAACTGTCGTGATCAAAAGTTGTGGATAGACATGTTCACCTACGCCAACAGGCCCGGTACTTGATGATGATGATGAAGGTTATTACCTTGTTTGGGCTCACTATTGTCTCTCTCGATCGCAGTGGTGGTAACTTCGACTTGGTCGCTTTTGTGAGCCCGAACTCTCGATGACGTCATTGCTTAAAGTACATAACCCGGAACACAATACGAATATTATAACTCAGAACTAGATGATGATGTCGCAAGAGTCCTCCAACCCACATGCCTATTGTCATCACAAGTCACTCACTATCATTACTCAATACGACATTCAAGTATTAAGTAGATGATGATGTCACAAGAGTCCTCTAACCCACATGCCTATTGTAACCACAAGTCACTCACTGTCATTACTCAATACGACATTCAAGTATTAAGTAGATGATGATGAGCATCTTAACTACTGGGTCCATGCCCGCAGTTTGCTGATGGGTCAATATAGCTTACCGGCTATCTTGCCTATTCTTGTTCTGCTGGAGAAGGCTAAATATTTTCCTTTCTGAAGAAGCAGAAATACTAGATCTTTTATATCAACAGAACCCACCGCTGTAATACTAGGTCTTCTATATCAACAGAACCAACCACTGATATACTAGGTCTTCTATATCAACAGAACCCACCACTGAAATACTAGGTCTTCTATATCAACAGAACCCACCACTGAAATACTAGGTCTTCTATATCAACAGAACCCACCACTGAAATACTAGATCTTTTATATCAACAGAACCCACCACTGAAATACTAGGTCTTCTATATCAACAGAACCCACCACTGAAATACTAGGTCTTCTATATCAACAGAACCCACCACTGAAATACTAGATCTTTTATATCAACAGAACCCACCACTGAAATACTAGGTCTTCTATATCAACAGAACCCACCACTGAAATACTAGGTCTTCTATATCAACAGAACCCACCACTGAAATACTAGGTTTTCTATATTCAACAGAACCCACCGATGAAATACTCTTCTATTCAACAGAACCCACCGATGAAATACTAGGCCATCCATATCAACAGAACCCAACACTGAAATACTATGACCTCTATATCAACATAATACACCACTGCATACTAGGTCTTATATATCAACATAACCCACCAAAGAATACCAGGACTTCTATATCAACAGAACCCACCACTGTAATACTAGATCTTCTATATCAACAGAATTCATCACTCCTAGGGTCATCGCGATCCTTGACTCGCTAGCCAGTTTGTTTTTACCAGGTTGTTATCTTGGAGTCTACCTAGGAGGTTCAGTGAGGTCATGATAGGCTGGAAACAAATGTAAACATTCTAGAACGTACAGGTCTTGTTGTCAGATGTAAACATTTTAGAATGCACATTTCATGATCAACTCTAAACATTTTAGAATGTACATGTCATGATCAACTCTAAACATTTTAGAATGTACATGTCATGATCAACTCTAAACATTTTAGAATGCACATGTCATGATCAACTCTAAACATTTTGGAATGCACATGTCATGATCAACTCTAAACATTTTAGAATGCATATGCCATGATCAACTCTAAACATTTTATAATGTACATGTCATGATCAACTCTAAACATTTTAGAATGCACATGTCATGATCAACTCTAAACATTTTAGAATGCACATGTCATGATCAACTCTAAACATTTTAGAATGCACATGTCATAATCAACTCTAAACATTTTAGAATGCATATATCATGATCAACTCTAAACATTTTAGAATGCACATGTCAAAATCAACTCTAAACATATTAGAATGTACATGTCATGATCAACTCTAAACATTTTAGAATACATATATCATGATCAAATCTAAACATTTTGAATGCACATGTCATGATCATCTCTAAACCTTTTAGAATGCACATGTCATGATCAACTCTTAAACATTTTAGAATGTACAAGTCATGAATAACTCTAAAAATTTTAGAATGCTCACGTCATGAATAACTCTAAACATTTTAAAATGCACAGGTCATGATCAATTATAAACATTTTAGAATGCATATGTCATGATCAACTCTAAACATTTTAGAATGCACATGTCATGATCAACTCATATTTTTGAAAGCACATGGCTTTTATCAACTCTAAACATTTTATAATGTCCTTGTCATGATCAATTCTAAAGATTTTATAATGCACATGTCATTATTAACTCTAAACATTTTAGAATGGACATGTCATGATCAATTCTAAACATTTTAGAATGCACATGTCATTATCAACTCTAAACATTTTAGAATGCATACGTCATGATCAACTCTAAACATTTTAGAATACATATATCATGATCAAATCTAAACATTTTAAATGCACATGTCATGATATATTCTAAACATTTTAGAATACATATATCATGATCAACTCTAAACATTTTAGAATGTACAAGTCATGATCAACTGTAAACATTTTAGAATGCACAATTCATGATCAACTGTAAACATTTTACAATGTACAAGTCATGATCAACTGTAAACATTTTAGAATGCACATGTCATGATCAATTCTAAACATTTTAGAATGCACATGTCATGATCAATTCTAAACATTTTAGAATACATATATCATGATGAACTGTAAACATTTTAGAATGCACAAGTCATGATCAACTGTAAACATTTTAGAATGTACAAGTCATGATCAACTCTAAACATTTTAGAATACATATATCATGATCAACTGTAAACATTTTAGAATGTTCAAGTCATGACGTCAGTTCAGCACGAGCAGTCACGAGAAGAGAGAAACGGACGAACCTGTCTGTAGCCATCAATGTTGTTGCAACGGGCCCCGAGGATTCTGGGATAGGAAGGAGAAATGTGAGGTAGATAGGAGGATAGCTTAGTAGAGTAGGGGAGGGGAGGTGGGGGGGGGACAATCCAAAACCTAAATCATGTTGCAGAAATCACTCTCACTGGGTAGCAGTCCAAAGGCTGCTGGAAACAACAGTCGATCAAGAAAAATGCTAACTGTCGTTGCATTGAAATGCGTTTTTTTTTTTATTTTTTTAATTAAAACAACAATTACATTTGATAAACATAATACTACAAGAGCTGATCTTGATCGTGCCAGCACTGCTAGTCGTCGCATAGAGCCTGTAATGATTTTGGACATCCATTTCTGTTCTGAACGAGATGTTCAATCTTATCAAATTGGTCTATGTAATTCCAACTTTGCTTCTCATATCAGTGTTCTTTTTAGTATCTTTCTAGGTCTTCCTTTTTTTTTCTATTTGCTGATGTGGTCCATATAAGAGCCTGTTTTGAAATTCTTTAGCTGTCTTTTCTCAACACAAGCTTGACATATGTCCATCTTCTCTTCCTAATTGTAGATGAGATCGTTAGTTGCGTGGTTATTTCTCTCTATATTAGTATTCAAATCATTGCTTTGTACACAGTTTCCATTTTAGGCATTTGTCCACAAAAGCGTTTAGTTTTCTATCAATCTCTTTTGATGTTTTCCAGCTTTCACATGCATAGGTAGGTGTTGATAATACGCTAGATTTGAGTTATTAAGTTATTTGCGGGTCGTCATCATTGCACTCCGAACATGTCCATAGGTGCTCAGATCCCCTCCTTAGGAATTCCCGCAGTGTCCAGCGACTGACGACTCCAGTTCTATGTTGATTGATAAGTCTTCTTATACGGCCACTAAGTTTCTCATTTCTGGCTGGGCCCATCTTAAATCCCATTTCCATCATCCGGAGAAGTGACGTGGATCTGTGTTTGTCGAAGTCCTGTGCTCATCCCACATCTCGGAGGAGATTGATGATGTCCGCCCGATCCATTGGTTGCTCGTTCTCAACGAGAGCACAGCTAGCCAACCTGTCCGCTCTTTCATTTCCCCGTACTCCCGCATCTCCAGGGACATAGACAAAGGTGACCTTACGTATTTTGGATTTCTGCAACGACTCTACCCAGTGCATGCGTACAGAGCCCGCCTCCACTTTTTTTTAATTATGCTCATCGAATCACTCAGTATACATGCGTGGATGTAGTCTTATGACTAACCAGATGAATGCTTTGGTCACTGCCATCACCTCCATTGTCATGTTACTCGTGGTCATGACGTATGCACCACTGTCTTCTTGGACTATTCTGCCTGCCGAGCGTGCTGTAAATATGCACTTCTTTGGTGTCGTATTACAGATCCGTCTGTATAGATGACTGCATCTTTCTCATTGGTGTTATCGCAGATAAGACCGTTGACCTCAACATTAACCACGACCGGGTTCTGTTCCCTACTTTCCCTGTCGAGTGTGACAATACATGAGAAAGTCCCTGTGAACGACGTAGGCACCGGTATCCACTCCTCACCAACGCTGATATTGGTAAGCCCACAGACCTGTTTTATAACATCTGCTGTTCGGCCACCCATCCATGATTTGCCTCTTTTTTAGCCTGACACCTTTCCCTATGTTGAGCACGTGATGCAATGGATGCTCTTTATCTGTACTAATCTTCAGGTATGCTCGTGCTCTGCAGATCTTGATTCTTTCATCCATGGTTGGAAAGTCAAGAAGATACCTCATTGCTACACAGGGAGTGTGCCTTGTACATCCCAAGACAGTGCGCATGGCTAGATTTGAATATACTAAGTATAGTTTTCTCGCAAAGTATTTTTTTTATTTTCATTACTTGTTTAGTGTTTTTTTTAATCTGCTGCTGCTGCTGCTATCCTGTTTCTGATATTTTTCTTTTTATTGCTTAATCACTTTTTGTATACATTACCACCAAAATATACATAGAAGTCTACTTTTTCCAAAACTGAATATTTCTATAAATATCGTCCTCAGGTGGATTCAGTCTCCCCGCCCATTTTTTTTTTAAAGCTAAAAGATCGGAGGGGGAAAAGAGCAGAGAAAGAGGTGTACTATGTCAATGTCATCAAGGTCATGCATGATGACAGGTCCTCAACGATCGACTTCTGTTTTACATCTCAACTGGCAAGGGTCACGACGTGATGAGTGCTCAATTAATGGGTCTGTGCCAAGATGCCACGCGGAGAGCAAGATTCCGGCAGACGCTGCGTCAAATATCAAGGAGAATGGTTAGTTAAGATGAATGTGTTTCTGCTGCTGTGTGTTTTATGTGGAGTTTGGTGATAGATTTTGTGATATTTGATGAGACCTGTTTCAACTGTCACTGCATATCGCTGTCAGAATGTAGCCAGATGTTTTGCTATTTGATAAGATATATTTTAACCCTTTCTTTCTTTTTCTTTCTTTCTTTCTTTCTTTCTTTCTTTCTTTCTTTCTTTCTTTTTCTTTCTTTCTTTCTTTCTTTCTTTCTTTCTTTCTTTTTTTCTTTCTTTCTTTCTTTCTTCTTTCTTTCTTCTTTCTTTCTTTCTTTCTTTCTTTTTTTTCTTCCTTTCTTTCTTTTTTCTTTCTTTTTTTCTCTTTCTTTTTTTTTTCTTTCTTTTTTTCTTTTTTTTTTTTTTTTTTTTTTCTTTCTTTCTTTTTTCTTTCTTTCTTTCTTTCCTTCTTTCGTACTCTCATTGTTTCTTTCTTTCTTTCTTTCTTTCTTTCTTTCTTTCTTTCTTTCTTTCTTTCTTTCTTTCTTTCTTTCTTTCTTTCCTTCTTTCGTACTCTCATTGTTTCTTTCTTTCTTTCTTTCTTTTGTTTTCTTTCTTTCTTTTTTTCTTTCTTTTCTTTTTTTCTTTCTTTCTTTCCTTCTTTCCTTCTTTCGTACTCTCATTGTTTCTTTCTTTCTTTTTTTCTTTCTTTCTTTTCTTCTTTCTTTCTTTCTTTCTTTCTTTCCTTCTTTCGTACTCTCATTGTTTCTTTCTTTCTTTCTTTCTTTTGTTTTCTTTCTTTCTTTTTTTTTTTCTTTCTTTCTTTTTTTCTTTCTTTCTTTCATTCTTTCCTTCTTTCGTACTCTCACTGTTTCTTTCTTTCTGTCTCGTCATCTTCAGTCGTTAAAGGGACGATAAAAGGTTTTATGTGCTGTGGTTTTCACCTCTCAGCCCAAGATATCCGATTTCAACACGGAATTTGTGAGCACCTCTTTGATCCCTACTCGCTTTGATCCCTACTCGCTTTGATCCCTACTCGTTTTGATCCCTACTCGCTTTGATCCCTACTGTTTGACTAGCAGCAGACAGGTTAGCTTGCTTCTAGTGACACTGCGAAGAGGTGGAGTAGAGTCTGATTGGTTCTTTATTCACAAATCCAAACGCAATCCATCAGATATGAGTCGCTGACAGCCTCCAGCTCTATTGCTGATCACGTGGTCAGCTATCTACACTGGGAAACTTTATATCGACAGGCACAAGGTTTATCCAGATTTTGCAAATAAGGACCGCAAGTATGTGTACTCAAGTGTGGCGATTCGGCGTAGCACTTATCAAAGTGATTTCTGGTCAATATGGCGAATAGGCAGCAGGAATCGTTGAGGCTCATCAGTCTGACAAGTGTTCCTTGTCGCAGTCTCCTCGTTTTCCAAGTTCAGCTCAATGCCGGAGCTACTGAGTTTAGTGTTCTGTGCACACGACGAGATGTGTTTTTTTTTCTTTTTATCCGGATCGTGTTTCGATATTCCGATTGCTTACGATGAATGATGATATCGTAGACGAAGGACAGTTCAGCTGCGTTCACTTTCGGTGCCGATTCGCCTTATGTCTTTTGACATGTGATGTAGCTGCTATGATGGGGACTGCAGCATCGTTTCTTTGTTTGTATCTTTTAATGAGATCGATGAGTTTTATTTAGGATGATTCCAATGATGGTTGAGCAATTATGTATTCCAATTCGTTTGCAGTTATACCGGCGTTAACCATAACCATAACCGGGGCTAACCATAACCATAACCGGGGCTAACCATAATCATAACCGGGGCTAACCATAACCATAACACTGAATCTAAATCGCCATAAATACTCCGATGGTTAACGACACTAATTCGTAGAAATTATCGCACACGTCTTAAGACATGAATGACAGATAATCTTCATCCTGTTTACTTAAATACCAGTAGATGATATGATTTTCTTTCCTTCTCATCTGACCCTGGGTTTCAGACCTATTGATGGTTGACGCGATCAAGCAGACTGGACTCGGTGGTCTAGATCTACGATGTCGGCACCAAACCAGGAAGGACCGTGTTCACAGTCAGAAGCGGTGGTGATTTAAAAAAAAAAATAAGTATTAATCCGTGGTTTCAACTAAAATGACAATCATGAAGATACAGACTTTCATTAATGGATGCTTCATCATCATGTGCCATACCGGTTGGCGTAGGTGATCATGCCGCTCAACAATCTTCTATCTACAGCGCATCGTATCAGTTCTGTTGTTGACTGTTTTCCATGCCATGACACCAAGCTATCCAGTATTTTCTCTCTTTGTCGTCCACGATCTCTCTTTCCTTTTATTTTGCCAGTTGTAACCAAGCATTCCAACTTTCCTCTTCTCATGATGTGCCCGAAAAATGTTGATTGCTTCTTTCTGATGTTTTTTAAGAGTTCCCTTTTTGTGTTGGCCTCTTTGAGAATTTCCTCATTGGTCTTTTTAGCTGTCCAGGGAACTTTCAACATTCTTCTGAGAAATCCCATCTCTGTGACCTCTAGTCGTCTTTTCATTTGTTTGTCTATTGTCCATGATTCGCTTCCATAGGTCAGAATTGGTTCTATATAGCATCGATGAACTCTCTTTCTCATTTCTATTGACATTGATTTGTTGCATAAGATATTTTCATTTTCTGAAATGCTATTTTGGCCTGAGCTATTCTGCTTTTTATTTCTGTGGTGCATCTCCCATCTGATGTTATTATTGTGCCCAAGTATTTCAAACGTTGCACTTGTTTCAGATTTGTCTCGTTTATTTTTATGCTGCATGATGGTGATGATTGTTTCTTCGATATAACCATTACTTCTGTTTTCTTACTATTCAGACTGAGACCTTTCTTGTTGCTTTCTTTTACTATTATGTCTATCATTTCTTGTAGTTCATTCTCTGTCTCTACTACTAAGGCTGTGTCATCCGCATATCGCAAATTATTTATGTTGTTACCGTTGACTTCAATTCCTTTTTTGTCTACTATTGATCTCATAATATATTCGCTGTAAAGTGAAAACAAATCCGGTGACAGAACACAGCCTTGTCTGACTCCTTGTTTTATATATTGGAATTGTCCTGTTTGGTTGTTAATTCGTATAGCTGCTGTTTTTTTTGCCGGTACATGTTTTTTATGACATGTTTATTATGACAATGAATGCTTACGCAGAATAAAAGGATGTAAGTGGCAGGACAAAATCACTAATATAGAATTATGGAAATGTACCAGTCAAATACCAGTGGATACAGAGAAGACGATAGGACACACACTGCGAACGCCAACTGAGAGTATTACACAACATGTCCTTTTTTGGAATCCCCAGGGAAAATGATAAAGAGGAAAACTAAGGAATTCTTGGAGAAGACAGACAGAAGCAGAGATGAAGATGATGCGGAAGACATGGAACGATTTTGCAAGATACAGAACGGCTTGGAAAGTATTTGTTGAAGACATATTATCCACAGGGAGCTGAAAGGTGGAAGAAGAAGATCCCGCGATTTCTTTATGACGTTACCCTCTCTTGATCTCTTGGGTTGTGAGTCCCAATATCTGTGTTTCTCCGTTTCCGAGATAGCTAGGCATGTGATCTCACTACCCAGAGACCTGGAAGGGTTAAGCCACGAAATCACCATGGCTACGATGTTTTAAAAAATTGCCATCGCCTGTGATGGGAATCGAACCCAGGACCTTATTATTTTGAGGCTAACGTAGTACCTAACTCTAGACCACCCCGTCCCCCACAGAGTCATTCAATTTGGATGCAGTCCCCTCTTGGGAGAGTTGGTATTTTCCAGTATTTCTTGTAAAGTTGTCGGAAATAGAAAGTAAAAAGTAAAGTACCCCCGTCACGCCAAGTGGCGTATAGACGATATGGTGTTAGTGACCAAAAATTTTACAGACCTTCGGCACATGATTTTTGATGTAATGTGGTCGGTATTACGCCCGTGCCGCTTTACTTTCCCAGAAAAAAAATCCGGTACCCATTTAAGGCTGGATGAACAGGAAGACGTCAGTTGGGATCGAACGTTACGCTTTGTCTTTTGTAGTCCAGTTCATTAACCAATGAGCTATAGTCGTAAATAGTAGTCTTCTCTAATTTGTGGGCTTTACCCAAGTTATCATGTCTAATCCTCTACATCCAAGTCTACCTTTCAAATTACGAAATTTTTCAAAGTCAAATTATTATCAACACAGATAATATGTTTATTTTTTATATGTTCTCTACAGCTTTACTCGAGGATCTGCATCATCATCATCATCATCATCATCATGTACCCTGCCGGTTGGCGTAGGCGATCATGTACCGACTAGTACAGTCACTGCCAAGAAGGAAAGGAATGGCAAACTACCTTCTTAAATTGCCTTGAATAATCATGACACATGGATCTGCATAGTGTTTAATATTTTGTATATTTTATTGGCGTGCTTATTTCCATTTATATACTGCTGCTACTTATTGTCTTGTTTCCATTTAACTCTCACCACCAGGAATCTTACTTCTACTATGCATACACTTTTTATATCTGTGTTTTGTTTTCTGGCTTGGATTAATGTTGTATTTAATTTGTATAGTTTGTATGTTATACCTAATGAAAGATTTTCCCAAAATGTTGTAGCTAGTCTACAGTCGTGTTATAGATTAAAGCTAAGGCAGTCATGTGCTAGGTTAAAGCTAAGGCAGTCATGTGCTAGGTTAAAGCTAAGGCAGTCATGTGATAGATTAAAGCTAAGGCAGTCATGTGCTAGGTTAAAGCTAAGGCAGCCTTGAGCTACGTTAAAGCTAAGGCAGTCATGTGCTAGGTTAAAGCTAAGGCAGTCATGTGATAGATTAAAGCTAAGACAGCCCTGAGCTACGATAAAGCTAAGGCAGTCATGTGCTAGGTTAAAGCTAAGACAGTCATGTGCTAGGGTAAAGCTAAGGCAGTCAAGTGCTAGGGTTAAGCTAAGGCAGTCGTGTGCAAGGTTAAAGCTAAGACAGACGTGTGCCGGGTTAAAGCTAAGGCAGACGTGTGCCGGGTTAAAGCTAAGACAGACGTGTGCCGGGTTAAAGCTAAGACAACTGTGCGCTAGAATAGAGTTAAGACAGTCGTATGCTAGGTTAAAGCTAAGACAGTCGTACGCTAGTTTAAGCTAAGACAGTCGTGTGCTAGGTTAAAGCTAAGACAGTCGTTTGCTGGGTTAAAATTGAGACAGTCGTGTGCTAGTTCCGTGTTAGTCCCGCTAAGACAGTCGTGTGCTAGGTTAAACCTAAGACAGCAAGTGCTTGGTTAAAGCTAAGGCTGCTGTGCGCTAGAATAGAGTTAAGATTGTCGTATGCTAGGTTAAAGCTAAGGCTGCTGTGTGCTAGAATAGAGGTAAGACAGCGCATGCTAGGATAAAGCTAAGACAGTCGCGTGCGACCAGGTTTGCACACGATTCGATCAGAAATGGTGCGCATAAGTTTAGTTATTTAATGCCGAATATAGCGTGAGCCTGCAAGTTCAATGCAGCAGTATGTAGACGCCAGGAAGTCATGACACAGGTTAGTTCACCTCACCTACGGTGTCAAGAAACTAAAAGGCCAAAACACTTGCTAAACAGGTCCATTTCTGATGATCAGATTACCTCCGGTTGTTAAGCTCTGTATAAAGAGTTTTCTACAATTACCGTACATCCGGATATTTACCGGGCTTCATCATCATCATCATCATCACCATCGAGTGCCATCTCTGCAACGAAGGTGGACTACCATGGAGCGCCATTCCGCTCTGTCTCTTGCTTTGATGGTGCAAGTTGTCATAGGTTGATTTGTCTATCTCTTGATGTTACTCATCCATGTTAGTCTTGGTCTGCCTCTGCCTCTTTTACCTGTATTTTCCCCTCCAGGATTACTTTTAGTAGGCTGTTGTGTCTTTTAACATGGCCCAAAAATCGCACTTGTGCTGTTTGAATTGTGTTTAGTACTTCTCTTTTCAGTTTTAGTTGTTTTAAGACTTCATCGTTTGTTTTCTTTTCCTTCCATCCAATTCTACCTATTCTTCTATAAATCCACATTTCAAAGGCTTCAATTCTCTTTTCTGTTTTCTTGTCTAATGTCCCTGTTTCTGCACCATACAGGAATATTGAGAAGATGTAACATTTTGCTATTCTTAGCTTCAGCCCTACTGTTATTTGTTTTGTTGTTAGTATATTTTTCATGGCATTAAAAGTACTTTTTGCTATACCTATTCTTTTGTTTATTTCAATTTTACATTTTCCACCACTGGTTATAGTATGTCCAAGGTAGTTGTAGTTCTGAACTGTCTCCAGGTCTATTCCTTCAATTTTGATATCAACTTGTGGGTTTTGAGTATTTTCTTTGTTTATGAAAACATGAGGCTATGGGGCTTAATGGTTATATATTCATACACAGATGCAGACTAAATTAACAACTAAATAGACCGACTGGTCTTCATAACCTTTACTTTAATGTGTGAACAACAGTGGTAGTGATGGTAGTAGTGGTGGTGTCAGAGGTAGTGATGGTAGTATTGTAGCCGTTAGTAGCAGCAGTCTTTCTTTCTTTCTTTCATTCTTTCTTTCTTTCTCCCCTTCATTCTTTCTTCACTTCATCTTGAATCTGTTCGGGTGTCGAGGGAGATACAAATTTCTGGTTCTCTTTTTTTTGGCGGCTTTGCTCGTAATCAATTGATGTTGTAGCAGCGCTTCTTTGATTTTTTTCAGTCCATCTTACTCTGGGTCTGCCTCTTGCTCTTCACCCTTATCCTCTTTTCTTATAAGCTTTGTATGGTTAGGAATCACACGACATTCTTTCTAGATGATCAAACCAGTTTATTTATTGTTTCTGTATGTAACTTTGGCTAAATGCCTACTCTTTCTCTTAAATGTCATTTCTGATTCTGTCTTTTCTGATCACCCCTCGCGCTTCTCTCAGTCATCTCTGTGGTGACAAGCTGCAGAAGTAGGAGGAAAAAAGAGGCGGAAGAAAGAAGAAGAAAATCGGTTTACTTCTCTCAGTCTATTTCAGTCTTGGCGGATCAGAGAGAGAATGTGTGGGCCAATTTTGTGTGGGGAGACTTGGGTGGACAGGTCATTGCGCGTGCGTGGTACAAGCAAATTCGATTTGGGCCAATGGTTCTGCATCGACCCTTGGAGATGAGTGAAGCCAGCCGGTGGTGGTCAGTACGTGGTTTAGCTGGTTTGTATGATGTCGGTGTTACAGCTGTAGCTGTGGTGAAGCTGCTACTGATCAGTGTGACGATGGTGGTTTTTTCTCTCTCTCTCTCCAAAGCTACTATTTCTCTGGATGAGTCACTACTTCATTCATTCTTTCTTTCTTTCAGGCGTTCAGCTGATGTTTACTAAAGGAAAGAGTAGTCTTTATCGTTATCCGCCCTTACATGGACGTCAAGTAGGCGTAGATGTATTGTTTAAATGTAGCGAGATGTTTTGTCGTTTGATAAGACATAATTCATGTCTTTGTTTCTGGCGTTCACGTGATGGCTACTAAAGTAAACAAACGTCCTTTTCATCATCTGTACTTAAAATGACGTCAAGAGGGCGTATATGCGTCGTGACTTGCGCCTGTCGGCCCATTCGACTTCAGCATGACATTTGCGAGCACCGCATCGCTTTCCCTCTTCGATACCTAATCGTTGACCAGACTAAACAGGTTAGTCTGTTTTTTGGAGGTAACGGGACAAAGTAGATTAGGGTCTAGAAGCTTCCGGTTCACCGATCCTGGCGCAAGCCATCAGCTATGAGTCGCTGGCTGCTTCCAGCTCGTTTGCTGTCAGGCGCCTTGTCTCCACGGTGAATAATCAATTATGATCTTTTATGATATAGATGAATTAGGATGAGTGAGAGTGGAATTCAGAACACTGAAGGAGATGTTGGTGTGAACAAACTAGGGTACCCCCTAAATTGTTAGTTGGTTTATTGTTTAGTTAATGACCCAGTAGCTCGTAGCTTATGCCATTTGGCTTAACCCTATTCTAATGACATTTTTTATGCTGTCGAGTCTGTGAATTTTATGCCGTCCAGGTCTGAAATTAAAAAAAAAAAGACTATCGTGAGACATAAGTTAGCGAATCCATGGAGCCGTTTCTATATCAGTGGTTAATAAAATAATTTACGCTAGACAAGAGATCAGGTCCGATTTCGAAAGATGGCTTCTGGGTTCACCTAGCCTTGGACAGCGCTTTTTTCTGAATAGGAAAAACATCATGGCGTAATGCTGACGGCAATGCTCAAAATTTTGCAAATGGTGAAATCAAATATATGGGCACTAACACTGAATTGCTATATGCCTCGGGCATGACTGGGTTCCTATTGTGCCCTAGATGACATGACAACAAAACACATCCTTCAGGACTATGGCCTCCGCCCACCTCCCTGGAAGAGAAACTTTACCTGGCATCCGAATTACTGAAACAGACAACAGCCTTCATATGAGAGGCAGGAATCCTTGTCTGAGTAAGCTATAATCGCAGCAACAGCTGAAGATGAAGAAGAAGAAGAAGAAGAAGAGGAAGAAGAAGAAGCAGAAGAAGAAGAAGAAGAAGAAGAAGGAAGAAGAAGGAAGAAGAAGGAAGAAGAAGAAGAAGAAGAAGCAGAAGAAGGAAGAAGAAGGAAGAAGAAGGAAGAAGAAGAAAGAAGAAGAAGAAGAAGAAGAAGAAGAAGGAAGAAGAAGGAAGAAGAAGGAAGAAGAAGAAGAAGAAGGAGATCGAAATTCTTTACTTTTGCTTCTGCCTCAAGAACCTGTGTCCTAAGTATGAGCCACTACGTGCCATCTCCACCAACAATCTTGCTATCCTTCTCTGTCGTTCTAGTCATATAACCATTAGTGTAGAAAGCTGTGAGATCATTACATCCTGAGCCACTGTACCTGACAATGGGTTTGAGTTATAAAGAGACCTGCTCTGTACAGAACAATTCTGGCTAAATCTCGATCACAGAGTACATGCATGAAAAAAAATAGGACACATATTTATACAGCAGCAATAGTGGTAGGCTGCCGTAACTCAAAAGGGGAGTAATGAATAGTGCCGCTGTACCATACCAGGCATGTTCGTAAGAGGCGAGAAAGGAGGTTTGGGCATGGGACTGGCTATACCATACTGTAAAAAAAAAGCCGAAAAAACTTCACAAACATGGACAAGTCAAAGAAAACAGAAAAAGTAAATCCGCCATCCAGGAAAGATAAGGGCTCTCTGTCTAAGAGATGTATGACACAAGCTGGAGTAAGCCGTAAGGAGTCCAGGTTGCCGACTCAATCTTTCTCTACAAGGTTAAATACAAAAATAAAAATGTTCAACTCAAATGTTAAGTCGGTCCTATTATATGGCTGTGAAACATGGAGAACAACAAAAATGACAATAACGAAGATACAGGCTTTCATTAATGGATGCTTACGCAGAATAAAAGGATGGAAATGGCAGGACAAAATCACTAACATAGAATTATGGAAATGTACCAGTCAAATACCAGTGGATAAAGAGATACAGCGAAGACGATGGCGCTGGATAGGACACACGCTACGGAAGCCAACAGAGAGTATTACACAACAGGCCCTTTTTGGAATCCCCAGGGGAAAAGACCAAGAAATTCTTGGAGAAGACAGATAGAAGCAGAGAAGAAGACGATGGGGAAGACATGGAATGATCTTAAAAGAATAGCAAAAAACAGAACGACTTGGAAAGTGTTTGTTGAAGACCTATGCTCCACTGGGAGCTAAAAAGGTAGAAGAAGAATAGTGGTAGAATAAAAGGATGTAAATGACAAGACAAAATCACTAACTTACAACTATGGGAAAAGTACTAGTCAAATACCAGTGACAAAGAAATAAGACAAAGACGAAGGCGCTAGATCAGACGTATACGCTGTGGAAGCCAACTAAGAGTATTACACAATAAACCCTTTTATGGAATCTACAGGGGAAGAGTGAAAGGGGAAGGTCAAAGCATACTTGGCGGAGACAGGTATAAAAAGAGGTGAAGAAGGTAGGAAAGACAAGGAATGATCTTAAGAGAAAGGCAAGAAAGAAAACAACTTGGAAAGTGACTTTTATGCTCCACAGGGAGCTGCAAGGAAGAAGGTTTGTGGTATGATTTCAGGACACAATATCGCGCTCTTTCTATCTATCTATCTATCTATCTATCTATCTATCTATCTATCTATCTATCTATCTATCTATCTATCTATCTATCTATCTATCTATCTATCTATCTATCTATCTATCTATCTATCTATCTATCTATCTATCTATCTATCTATCTATCTATCTATCTATCTATCTATCTATCTATCTATCTATCTATCTATCTATCTATCTATCTATCTATCTATCTATCTATCTATCTATCTATCTATCTATCTATCTATCTATCTATCTATCTATCTATCTATCTATCTATCTATCTATCTATCTATCTATCTATCTATCTATCTATCTATCTATCTATCTATCTATCTATCTGTCTCTCTATCTATCTGTCTCTCTATCTGTCAATCTGTTTATCTATCTATCTATCTATCTATCTATCTATCTATCTATCTATCTATCTATCTATCTATCTATCTATCTATCTATCTATCTATCTATCTATCTATCTATCTATCTATCTATCTATCTATCTATCTATCTATCTATCTATCTATCTATCTATCTATCTA